>LPNX010033147.1:337281-427883 GCA_001517045.1 Pseudotsuga menziesii
TTTACTGAATGTTTTGGTACAGCAAATTGAGAAGTATTACTTTAAAAATTGTTAGAAGTAACTCGAACTTTACCTGTCATCTGTAAGAACAGAAGGAACTTTATGCATTAGCTTAACGCTAAGTAAGCCCCATCTTTTCACGACAAATTCACCTTATGTCACAAACAGAAAACATTCAGTAACTGAAAAGAAAATATTCATTAAAGTGAAGTATAAATAAAAGGGTCATTCAATTACAATATTAGTAGCATTATCCAATTCAAAATTTAATGACTGCATTAATGTGATTTTTATGCTATTTATCGAAGTTTTAAATTTTTTGAAATTTTGGGGTTTGACACTAACTACTATTGTTACTTTGAATTGCTCGAAAACACTTCAACACACTTTTAGGTCTTACCTCTAATACTGGAGATGTACACGAGATCATGGGTATATCGTAGCTTCAGGTTTGTCGCGGATCTAGATTCTCCTCCTTTTATTCTAAATTGAGTCGGTATTCTTCTTCCTCATCGCAAAACTCCTCGTCGATTTGTGGTCCCCGTTTGTAGTCTTCCCTTTCGGTCGCACTGCAACTCTCTCTCCTAGTCGCATTCCTTCTCCTCTTATTCGACTGAAACCTCTTCCCACTCCTTAGGCAGCCACACTCTTCATCGATATCATTTATTTCTCCTTGGATCATCTCAGCTCACCTCGCATGCTTCCCAGACCTTCTTCATGTCGATACCTATGTCCTCTACCTACAATCTCTTTCCTCAACAATGTTCTTTTTCAAAATCCCCTTTTCACATAAAATCATCTTAATCCACAATTTTAAAGAATTCAAGTACCTACCTTGTGGTTCTCGGAAGAAATCTCGTTCAGCTTCACTGTATGACTTAACAGTATCTACAACAAGCTTAGTAATGTATCCTTCCAAACTTTATTGACCCAAATGTCAACTATTATCAACACTCTATAGTCGCTAGAGCAACTAAAGTGTCCAACTCTTAGGATAGGGATCCCCTCCTTGGAAATTCATCTTCTGAAGTGTTAACTTTGATAACCACTCGTTTAGCAGAATAGGAAATTCACTGAAAAATGCTTTATGGATCTTAGAATAAACATACCTTCCCAACCAATGACTTGGATTCAATCATGTGTTTCAATTTTTGTCTCAAACAAATACCTTCACCTTATGATTTAATCATGCCTCAATCTCAGGCTTCATCGAATGCCAAAACATGTCCGCTTCACAATGATCCTAGTACCGATAATGAAACCATTTGTTGGCACAATATTAAACTAACCCAGGTTCATATCACACCATACCAAAAAAGACCAAAGATACTAGCCCGATAGGATTTTACTCTTATTGGAAACACCTGCAAATTAGATGAGGTCTCACCTAAGGTACCTATGGGATCTTTAGGAACCAAGTTTCTGCAATGGTGAAGGGAATCTTCATCATACCAAACACCGATGATATGAACTACGACATATCAAGAACTATGACAATCGACCAAAAATCATTCACAACATTAACCATATTCATATCATTAATTTAACTAGTGTTATTTCGATTGATACATTTATACATAGATATCCATTTATGCATTGCAAGATAATAGTAAAAAATCACACAAATACATCATGCATAGTCAACACAAGGAATTTAATGTGGAAACCTAATTGGGAGAAAACCACAAAATCACTCATTTATTAAAATAGTTTCTTCTCGAACGTTTTTAGTCTGTGCACATAGCCTACAAACATTCCCCAAAACCCCATTATATCATATTTGTGCACACAGCCTGCAGATAGACTTCATACATGCAACTCTTTGACAAAATGATACATATTCTTTGGTAGATACAACAACTTACCTTTTCTTGCAGACTTAGCTAACCATATTCATATCATTAATTTAACTAGTGCTATGTCTATTCATACATTTATACATAGATATCCATTTATGCATTGCAAGATAACAGTAACAAATCACACAAATACATCATGCATAGTCAACACAAGGAATTTAATGTGGAAACCTAATCGAGAGAAAACCACAAAAGCACTCGTTTATTAAAAGAGTTGCTTCTCTAACATTTTTAGTATGTGCACATAGCTTGCAAACATTCCCCAAAACCCCATTACATCATATTTGCACACACACATCATGCAGATAGACTTCATACATGCAACTCTTTGACAAAATGATACACATTCTTTGGTAGATACAACAACTTAGCATTTCTTGTAGACTTAGCTAACTCAAGTTAACCCCAAAAACATTGATCCCTTACAATTTTATAGGCTCTATTGACCAATTTACATCCCACGCCCACTATCTAGTAAGCAGACAGAAACTCTAACTAACTAACCAACCTTTCTGTTTGACTTCGTCAAAATGGTTACTTTTCCTCAGAATTCACCCAAAACTTTAGAGTTGACCACTTCTTTGACCATTTTGTCACTACTCTATTTACACTTCGACCAAGATTCAAAAATTGGTACCAACTTGTTGATGCCAAGAAATTACTAAGCACCAACAGTAGGGATTCTCCCCGATAATCGATCCCAATTAGATCGTTCACCGTTTGGTGTGGGGAATCCGTCTGGTTAACGGTCTAATTATCGTAGATTAATGTGTTTTAAAATGTTTTAATGGTTACGACCTAATTCATGGTTTATGTTGTTTTCTTTAATTAAATGATGAAATGCACGTGCCTACTCTAAATGCATATAATTGATCAACATAAACCTCACTAATGGTGTGCAGGTTCTTACCTCCCATCTTACCGTTCATTCCTTATCAATTATATTTTAAATCTAAGGCTAAGCTAATCTATCTTATTCTAGTTTACTCTATCCTCGGAGGGACATATTTAAAATCAGATCAATGTACTGTAACTATTCATACCAATTTCACATATAGTTGTTTCAATTTAATATGCACATCCATAGCAGAAATGATACCAAAGAAAGATCTGATATAATAAACCATTCATTACTCATTTCATACACAGACATTTATGTAGAAATCAAAATCATTCACAACCACAAAATTAATTCGAAGGAGTTAGAACGGTCTAACAACATATTGTACGAAAACAAGAAGAAGTAATTCCACATTGTAAATTCCACACATTCCAAGAAAATTCCTGTGCAGGTCCTTCCCAACAAATAGGTCATTCTTTATTAGCAGAAAAATCAGTTATATTTCAAAATAGTCCAACACTTATTTTCACTAGAAAAAGTCCCCTCTATCTACTACCTATCCCTATTTATATTACAATTGAAATTCGTCATCTAGTGACCTTTCATTTACCCTAACCCTAGGGATTCCAAAATTTGTCCTCTAGTGATTTACATAGGAAAATGCCAAAAATTCTATAGAAGACAAAATTTCTCAAGTGGGCCCTGCCATGCTGGAAACATAGGTTCCCCATGAGTTGGCCTATTTAGCAATAGTTTTGTACTTTATTGGCTCTAGTAATTGCACGATCACTTCATGTACTAACAGATGTGTCTCTATGTGTGTCACTTCTTCTGTTGTGTCCTTGCACATGTCTTTTAAGAGGTAAGCGTTGACAGAAGCCTACCCAACAAAGTGGTTAATATCTTTTTCATTGAAAGCTTCTGTTTTTTTTATGTATTTTGTGTCTTCTTACAATTTGTCCTGCAAATGTGCCATATGTTGGTATTTTCTGGGAAGGTCGGTGATCTTTGGAACCAAAGGAATATGGAACTTTTCAAGGACTTGTTGTATCTTCTTATAAAATTCCTCTCATTTTTCCACGGTTTTGGAAATCTCGCTGCTCAACCTCCGGGCGACTTTCCTACAAAACTCCATAAGTGCTATTTTTGGTTTTATTCCCTCTATTGTCTTTTGGGGCAGATGTTCAGGAACTTCTGAACCAGCTTCCCCCCAAGTCAACTAGATTTTGACGTTTTCTGTGACTTTCGTCAGTCCTTTTCTGAAATCTAGTGCTTCTACTACAATTACTCTTACCCTTGTCATTATCAACCTAACTTTGTATATCTCACCTCTAAGAGTCACCTAATCCTGATGTATCTATTTTTGAATGATGCAAGCTTGCTCATAGAAAGGAGTGATGGCTTGCTTTTTCTTAACTAGGCTTCAGTTGATTCTCCAGATACTTCTTATTCTCTACCAACTCTTCTACTTGAGTTTTCAACTCTTCAACATGTTGGTTTGTCGTGGACTCTCTTAAATCCAATTGAGATATTCGAACTTCAAAGCCATTATTTTATCCCTCCATGACTACTAACTGCACATTTAGTATGTCATTTTCTGTCTCCATAATCTGGTATTTGCTTAGTAGCCTTTCTTTCTAAGAGAGGATGGCATCATACTTCCTTTTTAACTCTATACCTTCTCCTCGTGTCTTTACAAGATTATATTTTAACTTGAGCATTTTTTCTTTATTACATTCTACATCATCCATCAACCGATCAACATTGTTAGCGATGGCTTGTGCAACTACTATGTTTTTTGAGGCCATGAATTTCAGTTCCTTGTGGGTACCCTCCATTATAGTACTTTCGATGACAGGACTACATCAACTTGCGTTCCCATTTTCAACCTTTTTTTGACCTCCTTGTGATGGTTTTCTTTGGTTTGTCAAAAATGATACTATCTAGGCGGGCTACGGTGTGTTGCTTTGATGGAGTGAATGGGGTGAGCCCGAGCTCCCCAAAAGGAATGTGACCACCATTCATTGTTCCACTTAATGAGGCAGGATGATCTTGGTCCATTGAGTCATTATGGGCTGCCTTCTGATCCAAATCTTTCTTGATCATGTCTTCTTCCTCCTTTCTTCTTAGTTCTTCAGTCACTTCCTTGGCTTCCTTTTGTGCTCTTTCTTCATTTTATTTATTTAATATTTCTTCTTCTTGTTTCCTCCGATATTATTCTGCTTTCCTTTTCTTGACTTCTTCTCTTTTCCTTTTCTCAGCTTCTTCTCTTTACCTTTTCTCTGTCTTTGTCTATTGCAACCTTAAGTCCTCTTCTTTCTGTTTCTGCAGCTTCATATCTACTACAGTGTTGTCGTCTTTGCTCCCGCAAGCACCACTTTTCTTAGCAAAACATTTTCCTAACTCAGTTAAATTATTATCTCTTCTGAATACTTCTTTGTCTCTATTGAATAATTTTGAGTATTCATAGTGTATTTTTATGACTGCACAACTTTCAACAACCTTTCCTCTACTATCATTCCTTTGAAAAACAATTCTCCGAAATGAAAAGTTTCCATTTCCTTTACAAAGTCATCGACTCCCTTTACCTTGGAGAATTTATATCCTCAGATGCAGAAAGGAAATGGGGGAAATGTTTCTTTCTTCATTTAATGTAGAAAGTTGCCAACTCCATTCAAGAAGACTTACCTAACAACCTCCTTGTGGACTACAATGTCTGTGACGTATCTTGGCAGAAGGGACGAAGCTCTAGAACATCCATACATCCTAAGGTAGGTGCCCTCCTGAGAAAATTAGTAATCTCCATGCTCGCTTATGACCTCCATTGCATTGTTGGATAGACAATTTGGTTCCTTTAGGAATATTATCTCGTAAAGAGGTATCAATAACTCTTCACATATAAGCTTTTAGTAGCCCGCATATTTATGGGCCTAGAGAATCTGGTAGGCCACGTAAACTGGAGCCTTGGTCTGGGTCCAGATGAACCCTAGCTTTTCAAATGGGTGCATGCACAAAATGAAGTCAATAAAGTAAGATGACATGTAGAACTCAACCCTCTCCTGGGTCAAACCTCCCTATGCGACTGCTACATAGGATGACATTTTGTATGATATGATGTCCGCCCAATTAAAAACCGTGCCTTCAAAGGCTATATAATAGATCAGAGGAACCCAATTTAATTTATAAATGATTCCATCAGCTCAACCAAAAATTCTATTCAACATCAAGGCTATGATTCTGAATGGGGTCCTTAGGATTTTAGATTCATACTCCCCACTCGTCTTCTACTGCAATTGTTTCCCTAGTACCGCCATCTTCTTTACATACTCCAAGGGATCAATATTTATCCCTTTGATCCAATCCTCGGTCATCATGACCTGTGCGAGAGGTAACTTGTAATCCAATGTTATGTATGTTGGAGTAAATGAAGCAAAAGCCTCCCCTTTAACATCGTAGATAATCCTCGAGGTGGGATTCGTTTGAGGTAGAATACACCCAAGCACTTCTGAACAAGGAAAAAGATCTGGGCGCACGGCGGCTTTAGTAATGGCTAACCTCCTTATGTTTTGATATTTAATCATCTCTTCGAGACTGATGTTTGGGATGTTCTAGTCTCTGATCATCTGATAGAGTTCTCCCCATTTGAATTCGGAAGCAACTCCTATGACGGCCTTGGTGTCTTCAAATTTAGTTTCTGTCCCGGTGCTCGAGATGATTTCTACATCTGAGTTTGCCTAATTTTCCATTGCCTTCTTCTTACTACCTTTCTTAGTCATTGTGCAAATTCTTTGTTTTAAAGTCTGTTCTTAGTAAGGTAATCCTGCTCGGTGAGCATAATGAGAAGTGACTTAGTAATATAGAACCTGTGATATATAGACATGAGCATAATGAGAAGTGACTTAGTAATACCGCAGTTGCTTTAAATAACCAATGATATCAATACCAAGAAACATAAATCATTGTAGAAAAATATATAAGTAATGGTATTGCAGTCATATCTAATGAATTCTTTTAATCCTGGCCTACCATTCTTACCTTTGAAAGAAGAACACTGAGAATAGACATTCTATCATTTTTCTCACTTACCCAAGTTCCAAACAAATGGTGGTATGAAAACTTTGTGAAGTGCAAACTAAACACCAAAAATATTGAATCTGATGGTTCTGAAAAGAGCATATGAAACCGAGACCTGGTTTATTTAGGGAGTGTATTTGTTATCAATCAGGTGATCCATAGCCTGGTAATAGGTGGTTTGAAGACAGGAGAAAAAACTATTTCCACACAGGTGACTTCTTGTTTCCAAATGAATCCCCTAGAAAACTTATCCTTTCTCTTTACCACTGTTTTCTGCCCATAGATATATTTACCAGGTTTTAGTGGCAGACTACGTGATGTCATTAAAATCATAAATTTAACCAACCCTAGTGATAGCTTAAAGACCACAACTTCTCCCAACATACTTAAAAGGTTCTTCATTTTAATATTTTGAATCATTACCAAAACATAATGGCAAAATTCTACTCTGGTAGAAACCGAAGGAGTGAAAGATGAAAACTTGTAAAACAAGGCTTTCTTATGACCCGGGAAAAAGTGTTCAGAGTGATAGTACTAAAAACTACTTCAAAAGGGTTTCTATCAAGGTTACTTTGAGACTTACAATGACCGGACCTAGTTCAACAAATGCTCTCATTCCTAACCTCTCCCCTAAGAACCTGAGTGAGTAACTTGGTTTCCTAGTGAGTAGGTTTCATCAAAATCCTCGAGGAAATAATCAAAGACTATTAGGAACAATCTAGAGGACTGAAAATGACATCGTGGATGCAATGTTTCTGAGTAACTAGTTTGACAAATCTCACGCCCTAAGTTTTCTCATACTCTACTATCGCTAAATGCAAATCCAGCTGTTGCTATCATCTACCCTAGGAAGGCACACCCAACATATCCAAGCGAACGGGTAAATCAATCACAAAACTTGGGTTCATGCACGTATTAGCCCAAAATTGAGCAATGGCCAAGTGAATGTGTCACAAGTATACATTTAACACATTTATGGGATAAACCTCGATGGGTAATGATAGAAAACAAGGATGAATCCCTTAGTGTGCTCACGCTCTACCCATTGCGGTGTGTAACCAGTCCTAAAGTCAAGCAAAACTAAACATAAACCAAAGTGCCTTCGGCCTATGAAAATCGAAGAGAACCTAATTTATACCATTGTGACGACATTACGGGCATTTATATCGGATATGGAGGTTACATATGGATAGGGAGAGTCTAGAAAACCATGACTAGACCTGGAAAAGCCACAGTACATATACCCATGTTACCACCACAAATAAAAAGCTTCAACCTTAGAAAACCAAAGGAGTCAAAAGATGAGGTGCTTACTTGTCAAACATTGAATAGTCGCGGGTTGTGACTGTATATAATGGTTGCAAACATCTTTTCGCGATTAGCTTCTGGGTTAAACATCATTTTGTGTGAAAAAAACTAGATAAACTCACCCATATATATAGAAAAACAAACGAAAATGGCCATAAATGCAGTCGCTGGACATTGAACATGGTGGTTGGACAATTTAAATGCGTTGGTTGGTGCAAAACATCGTTTGGCATGAAAACAAAAGTCAATCTCTACTAGAAAAATAGTAACACCGATAATGTCGTCGATACTCTTTGAAAACCTTCGATTATATCGGTGATGCTATTACATTTTCACTTGTGACTTTGAGTGTTTCAGTGATAATTATTAAGTCTTTCCCGACCGTATCAGTGATGACTTATTGAATCCCTCCGATTGACTCTGCTGATGACCATTCTATTGGCCATTTCACTTTTGATGTGACCATATTGGCGAAAAATTCAGACTTTCCCTGAAAACTCAACAACCTTTATTATTGGCGACATTTCCCAAGCTCCTTCGATTGTTTTAGCGATAATTTGTGAGTTACCTGCAACTGTGTCGACAACTTTCTTTGAGTTACACTGAAATAGTGAGTGTGGAAAAAAAAATCTTTTGATCCAGCCTACTGTTTCAGAATGAATGGTCGAGTTACTCCGACACATTGGAGAAACTGACCAAGTTACTCCGATATGTCAGAGGGAAAAAGTAAGTTTTACTTAGCCAAAACTTCTTTTACTCAAACCTTTGGAAAAAACTAAGCGTGCAGGATGGAATTTTTTGAGCTAACATACTTAGTCTACGTATGCTTTCAACAAAAATAGGAGGGGCCATAAAAAATAATTGTTTGGGGGGAAGCAGTTGCAGCAACAACACAAATTTAACCAAAACTTATCCATGACCAACACTGTTAAAGCTGATTTTACCACACATGGTGAATCACACTTGTATGGCCTTCCCTATCCCTCTGCAAACTCCTTAGACCCCATGGACCATTTTTGTACCTTTTATGTTTCCAAGATCATCCCTAAAAACATGCAATAATTGTCGTACATGACTTCTAATCCCTTTCTCATGTATAAACGTGAATTTGACCCTTAAAACCACGTACATCGGGATGTGTGCAAAAGGCCAAATGATTTTGGATTTTTCCTTGATGTGGATCCGAGTCACTTGTCTCTTGGCCTTCCATATGCCTTGAGATCACATGGATTTGACCTTCCATTACCCCATTGAAGAGCTATATAAGGAACTCTTTGGATACATTGAAAGGGGAGGAATTGAAGAGCAAGAAAACTATAGTCCATTGTTGCCAGAGCTTATACTTGAGTCTGCATCCCTTTGTCCCTTGGAGAACTTTGTGTTCTTCCCAAGCTTTCCTTTTTCTTGTGACCTTTCTATCGAGAGATGGAGGATTGAAGTGGTGGAGGCCCAAGTGGGGGACTCAGTTTCTCCGATTCACAAACATGCCGATAGAGGTTGTCACTATTGTAATCTCTGTTTTATATCAATAGAAATATCTTTTCCTGTCCAATAATGTCTATTTAAATGAGCATTTGATCCATGAATGCTTTTAAATGCTTATATGTTATTGATTATATATGCTAGAGTAGTTCAAACACAATTATATATAGCATGCTTATCTTGTTTGTTGAGTGTTGAGATAGCAATTTATCAATACAAGCTGGAGTGGAAAAGCTCAACGGGGATCTACATCAACTGTCTGGAATAAGGTATGAATCGAGATCCTTTAGTGTTAGATATTTGGTTTCTCTTGCATATAGGAAAGGATTGATTTATGGAGTCAAGCTGTCTATTTTGGTACCCCAAGCCATAGGAATTTCTCTCCGTAACAGAATTGGCAACTCCGCTAGGGATGTTCCTCATTTTTCTTTGGGGTTTGGGGGCACAGTGTGCTTGATATTCTTGACTTGCTCTTTGTTTCTCCTTGTTTCTTTGTTGCATTTTATAGTATGTTCATCCATTGACACTCCCCTTTATTGGTTTGACCCTTGGCCTTCTTTTTACCACTGTGTTCTCTGTATACGCAGGTTTTTGGCCAAAAGTCGCATACATATGTGGATTTTTGGCCAAAAGTTGCGTATACACGCAGGTTTTTGAGCAAAATCCACGTATAGATGTGGATTTTTGGCCAAAAGTCGAGTATATACGCAACTTTTCTTTAAACAGTTGCGTACATCCTCCATTTTGGTGAGTTTGATGTTGTGGGAAGTTGTTGGGTGGGTTGTGAGTGTGGTTGGGTCTTCCTTGGGTCCGATGTTGTCTGTTGGATGATTCTTTTGTGACCAGAGACCACTTTTTCATTGATTCTTCTTTGAAAGTAGTGTTAGTAATTTATCCTTTTTGTTTTTCCATTAGTGCATTACTCTTTTTTGTCTCGGTGTCTTGCTAGGCTTGTGTTTTATACTTGTTGCAGATACTGAGAGTTTTAGATGACTTTATTGCATTTTTCATTCTTTTATATTGGAAAATACAATGTAGTTGCATTTTTTGCATATGAATTTGAGGAGGTACTTCCATTGGATTACTTGGACGAGAGTTGTATTTAGGATTTAATATAGGAACGATTGCATTGGCATTCGAAAAGTAATATATATTTATGCATCTCATGTAGTGGCATACCCTATTTTTCATTTGACAAAGATTGCACTTAGCATTGTTTGTTATGGTGTGCATATTTACTTAACTGTTGAGTCATAACTTCATTAGTTGTACGATCATTTCCCTTTGAGTAATTAGAGCCAATTAAAATCAATGCATAATAAAATGAATTACACTCTTTTCTTTTATAGGGTGCACCAACAAGACTAGGTTTTAGGGTCTTGGAATAGTTCATTGTGAGTAGATTCTCCAAGACCACTAAACAAAACATGTATGTGTTTGTCCAGGTGAGAGTGTGAAATTCCTTGGTATAATTAGTGTTTCTCAAGATCCTCCTCTTACAAGGGAGTTAAGCACGAGGCAGTGTGAGAGGTTAGGTTTGGGATGACCCCTGGTTGTAACTGAGTAGCACCGAAGATATTCCTAGGATTGTATTCATATCTGGGGGCTATTTCGAGAGTTTCAGACTTTTCTACCCTACCCATACGGTCAATCCCGCCTACAACTGTCCGCTTGAGCATTGGTTATATTGGGGTGACCTTAGTTTCCTTACCTAGGTTATCACAGGGGGTACTTGCAGAGGTTATTTTGTAGGTGTACCAGCCAGGTAGAGGTCGGACATCACAGTCGCTTTATGCGTTGAAGCTAAGGGCCACTATAATTGGTTACATACCTCCGCTTGTAGTGCATGGGAGTTTCGAGCCTCTCCTAGGCGAGACATACATGCTGCATTCGGGAGCTCACATATCCTCCCTTTGGTTTGCTTGTATTTTGGCTATATATTTTCTTAGGAGTGTTCTCTTTGTGTGTTAGTTGGCCTTTGGGATCGCGGTTACTTGAGTATATTTATGCTCTCTTGAGTTCGGGTCCTTTTATTTTCGACATGCCTAGTATCTTATCACCCGTCCTTGGTCCTAGTACAGACCCTGGTGTCAGACTTGGGGGCATCACAGCCCCTTACCGTGCTCATAGATTTGGGAGTGGTGACATTCCGCCCTCTACTCCATTTTTGGAGAATGTTGACTCCATTCTCTCGGTCTTTGCACTGGTGGTCACCCTCACGGGGGTGGTAGTGGATGCATGAACGTTGGGTCTACACCTTACTTTCCTTTTTTTGTCCCATCGTTCATCGCATTGTTTCCTTTGGGTGCAGTTGTCATGATCATTCATCCCTATATCCTATAGTTTGGATTCTTTATTGACTATTTTGGGTTGTTTTGGACTAATATGGTTGTCATGTAGAGTCCATTTTTTGTACACTCTCTCCGAGGTTTCGACCCATTCATTCCTATCATAGGTATTATGTCTGAACTGACATATAGGTTAGGATATCACATGTGCTTGCACTTATGCATTTCCTTATGACCGTTCCATATTAACCTTAGGCACGAACCCATTCCATTGTATCACATAACCTTCATGCTATTGTTAGAAGTGGTACTATGTGAATGGTATAGCTTTCCTATACATGGGTGTCCTAGTTAGCTCCCCTTTGCATTTGGTACCCATGCTGTGAGTCTTTTCTTAGGTCCAGGAGTCCCTTTTAGTCCCACCATGTCCTTGAGCAAGAGCTTCATACTTCTCTTGAACTTTATGCTGGCCATTTCCCTAGGACTCCCTTATGTCAAGTTGTAATTGCATCATCATGAATTTTGCTTGCCTTATTGAGCCTTATACCGGCTTCCCTGACTTTGATTATCATCCATATAGCATGAGCTTGTCTCATGTCTAGCCATGCAGAGCCATTTTATATATATTTTTCAGCTTGATTCCCCATTTTTACTGGGAGGGGACTTTCCCCCTAGTGTCGTTATCCTACACATGTGTCCTTGCATTGAGAATAGGTATGTTCCGCTTCTTGGAACTAGTTTGTTTTCCCTTTGATACTCGTCTCCTCCTAGTCTATAACTATAAACCACTTTTATTATTTTTCAAGCTTTTCAAAATATTTGAAAAAGTCCAAAAAAAAATCAAAAACCAAAAATCCAGACAAGAAAAGATGTTATCTTTGGCTGGATTAATAGTTTGAATTTAGGAGTTGTACTCATTTCTCTGATTTTATCTCCACCAACTGGTTAAGCTTCAAGTCCCTATGGAGCCTCTGTCAATGCCTCCTGTGTCACAGAGATGTCCTAGTTTTATATATCGAGTCTATGCTGCCTACATTCAGTCACCATTTGCCTTTATGCTCTTGTTCAAAGGAATATGAAACCTGAGTTGGCCATTCCTTAGTTATCTTAACTTTGCATGTCGGTCATTCCCAGTACATTCACTGGTTCGTCCACATTATGATCGAGTCCTTCCACATTATACAACTTTGTTGAGTACCTCATGTTGGATGATGGGGGATGTCTTAATGCCCTCCTTCCAACCTATTTCATCCCATCAACTTCAAATAATTTATTCTGGGATAAGAATCTAGAGTCATTTTTGAGTGTCTTGAGACTTGCAGTCATCAGTGGCAGGTTCTCTCGCCATCGATAGTTTTTTGGGAATACATCAATGTCCCCTGATCAATGGATTCTCTCAAGTGTTCAACCTCAACACATTTATTGACACTTGTTAGTTTGCATTCTAGTACCTTGATTCCCATTTTCATTATTGGTGGGTGATCTCGCGTCTATTAACGGTATACATCAATGACCGGTAATCAGATGATGGACTACTATGTTCGACCTCGACACCTCTATTCACATAGTAGGACATGTACTCATAGCGGTTTGTGTAGAAGACCTTCCAGACTGGTGGCATCTTATATATGCTACCTCCTTGATCATGCCAATGTTCATGAGATTTCAGCTCTCGTGACTTGATTCCAGTATATGTCAGATATTTCCAGCCATTATGGAGATCTTGATCCATTATATATCTTCAGCTTTCATGGAGATCATGATCCTATGTATATCTTCATCATGGAGATTCTGAGCTATCTATATTGTATGTGGCAATGACCACACATGTCATATTTTGTATCATGCCTATTCGTGGCCATTGTACTCTTATGTATCCGGGACTGCTACATCTACTTGTAGTTATGTGCAGTGTTTTATCATTGTATTGTATTGATTGGATGGCTGGTTCTTCCACTGGGTTCTTCATCACTCCACTTATGGGATGGACTTATAATGTATTTCAGCCATCATATGACCCCTCTGACCTCACACATTAGGGGGAATCTGTTATAGTTGATTTTACCACACATGGTGAATCACACTTTATGGCCTTCCCTATCCCTCTACAAACTCCTTACACCCCATGGACCATTTTTGTACCTTTGATGTTTCCAAGATCATCCCTAAAAACATGCAATAATTTCCATACGCAACTTTTAATCCCTTTCTCACATATATATGCGGATTTGACCCTTAAAACAGTGTACATTGGGATGTGTGCAAAAGGCCAAATGATTTTGGAGTTTTCCTTGATGTGGATCTAAGTCACTTGTCTCTTGGCCTTCCATATGCCTTGAGATCACTCGGATTGGACCTTCCATTACCCCATTAAAGAGCTATATAAGGAACCCTTTGGATACATTGAAAGGGGAGGAATTGAAGAGCAAGAAAACTATAGTCCATTGTTGCCGAAGCTTGTACTTGAGTCTGCATCCCTTTGTCCCTTGGAGAACTTTGTGTTCTTCCCAATCTTGTCTTTTGCTTGTGAGCTTGCTATCGAGAGATGGAGGATTGAAGTGGTGGAGGCCCAAGTGGGGGACTCAATTTCTCCAATTCGCAGACGTGCCAACAGAGGTTGTCACTATTGTAATCTCTGTTTTATATCAATAGAAATATCTTTTCCTGTCCAATAATGTGTATTTAAATGAGTATTTGATCCATGGATGCTTTTAAATGCTTATATGTTATTGATTATATATGCTAGAGTAGGTCTAACACAATTATATATAGCATGCTTGTCTTGTTTGCTGAGTGTTGAGATAGCAATTTATCAATACAAGCTGGAGTGGAAAAGCTCAACGGGGATCTCCATCAACTGTCCGGAATAAGGTACGAATCGAGATCCTTTAGTGTTATATATTTGGTTTCTCTTGCATATAGGAAAGGATTGATTTCTGGAGTCAAGCTGTCTGTTGTGGTACCCCAAGCCATAGGAATTTCTCTCTGTAACAAACACATTGCATAAAATCTCTATACATTGCACTATGAGAAAGAGCATTAAAATGGAAGAAAATATCCACGATCTACCACTAATACATTTGGTTGTATTTTTCCATGAAATATTTCCATGTTTTGAACATTCGTGGATTAATACTTCATTTTTTTTATCATGGCGGAAAACCCGTGGAAATATCAACGTTTTTAAATTTAGAGGAACTTTCATCTCTATATCGATGATATATGGCTATCTTTGCACACCCGCCAAACCAATGCCGACTTTCAATGTGTCAGTCAATTCATGCATTTTTGGCACATTTGCTATAGTTGTGACAAGGTTATTGGTGATTGATTGAGTGCAGATTGAGGCCGGATTTCTTTATCAACCATATGCAAAACTAGAGAGATCAGTCATACTCTGCTTCTTCAATGGGTGACTCAACCAAAAAAAGAAAATCAGCCAACCTTTAGAGGACAATATGGAACCTACGGGAAACGACATGCCTTCACTTTCCCTTGAAGAAGATGTCTTTGTCACAAATTTGGTTGGAATGCATGGAAATGAAAATGCAGATCAATGGGATGAATTTGTGAACAATGATATGGACCGTTCACCAACGAGTGATGAAGACCTAATTCATGCCAAATACTCTTTTGATGGTAGATTTGTTTTTTCTTTATTTGATAAAATGGTACATTTCAAAGAACAATCTAGCTTGTGGGAGGATTCCTTCAAAGCTAGCGACGAATTGTGCAGAACTAAGATGTCCAAATTCTTGATTTGGTACATCGTGTTACAGGTTTAGAGAAAATAATTTGCCAGAAGGATCAACTTATTAAGGATCAATGTTCTAAATTTATCTTAGTTCTAGCAGAATCGATTTCTAAACTTGACACACTGAAAGACACGTATCAGGCTCAAAAGAAAAAATATGAGGAAACTATAGGGAGACTTGAAAATGAGCTGAAAAACAGGCCTGAAGTTTTGAACATGCCACTACTGAAAACTATATTTGGTAAGGAAGTAGAACTTCAGCAAGAATTGAAGCAAAAAGAAACATTTATTGTAGGTTTGAAGGTTGAGTTTCAAAGGGCATTGAGAGAAATGAGCATTAAACAACAAAATGAGACGGCGGAATACAAAGCAAGGTTGGAAAAATTGAATAAAACAATTAAAAACAAAAATGAGTTGCTACAAAAAAGAGAATTGAAAGGATTTTAGCAACTCTCGAGGCTGAAAGTTATGGAAGAGGAAAAAAATCATCAGTCAAGCCTTAAACAAGTCTGCATACTAGAAGAATCAATAGTCAAGGGTAAACAGATCTGCACACTAGAAGAATCAATAGTCAAGGGTAAACAGGTCTGCACACCAAAAAAATCAATAGTCAAGGGTAAACAAGTCTGCACACCAGAAGAATCAATAGTCAAGGGTAAATGGGTCTGCACACCAGAAGAATAAACAGTCAAGGTTAAAAAGGTCAGCACAACAAAAGAATCCAAAGTGGAGGTTAAAAAGGATATCACACCAAAACTTTTTGGCAGTACAAAACTAGGTGATGTAACTATGGAGAGCTTACTCTAGTTTTAGAAGTCCTTACAACAATGAGAGAAGACCTTGAATGAAGCTGCTTCAATAATTAATATTGCAGATTTTACATTTGGCTCATCAGATCCAACATTGAAGAAGAAGATAGAGGAGAACGAGGCTAAAATTAGAGACCTTCACCAAAAACTATTGGAGAAGGGAAAATCACTACATTTGGGATGTGATAATGAGATACAAGATTTGAAATCCCAAATTAAAGCTTTGCAAAATAAACATGTGCAGAAGCAATTTTGTATACTCCATCTGATAGAAATTTGAGGGCACAAGAGCTCGAGAAGGAGGTACAATAGGTCAAGAGAAAATTAAGTGCAGTTCAGTCTAACCTAAAGTAGGCAGATGATGATCTTAAAAGAAAGGAAGATGACCACTCAAATCAGAAAAATAATAATGTAGAGATGTTGAAGAAATGCCTAGAAGAAAAAGATAGATTGCATACAAAAGTGATCAATCTTGCAAACAAAGTGAAAGAGAAAGAAAAACAATTAAAACATATGGTCGATGAAGCTTCTGTAGAACTGGGGGGTTCTGGAAAAGGAAAGAGAAGCTGTAGCGATTTTTCTTATTCTAAAAAGGAGGAATTGCAAAAACCTCCCAACTTCCAATCAGCCTAGATTTCTAAAATAATATGGTGTACATTTGATGTCTATGTACATACTATTATTGTTGTAATATAAATTGTCAATATTTCTTGGCAATGCATATATTTTGATATAGTTAATGTGTTTCTAATGTGTAATACAAGTGTAATGTGTAATCCATATGTGCATTTTTCCTATGTCTAAGAGAGTTTAATGTGCAACCCATACCAAGAAGTGTGTATGAAAGTACAAATGATGAAATATATTCTAAAAATGAATTGACACGTGAAATATTCTTGAAATATATTCTACAAATGAATTGACATATGAAATATTCTTGAAATATAATCTACAAATGAATTGACAAATCATCATTTCATGCTATATTGAATAAATTTCACTATAACATAGACATACCAACCTTTTCTACAAACTCTTGTACTCATTTCTGTAAATTGTAAGATCTACAGTAAAATCCAAGTCATTCAGAACAACAATTGATAGTATTTTCCAATTTTTCATGGCCAGAACTAAAAATGCACACCAATTCCAATTGAAGTACATTGTAGGTATGAAATTTGGAAGTTTGCATACAAAACCTAATTAGACTAGTATAGTTTTAATTCCATACATAAATTAAACTTCTATTGTGAAATAAGAATGCATCCAACATTTGAAATGAGAACATAACAACTGTAAATGTTGGTTTCTTGTTGACAAGCATCATAGTTTGGAAACCAATTTCATGGCTCTGCTAGTTTGTATGGTCTGTTTCTTTTTTATTATAATATAAATCATCATCGTTCCTTGTAGAAATTAATAAATGAGAACATAACATATATAATACATTCCGAGGAAAAAAACATAGATAATGCAAAAATATAACAAGATTGATACTCAAGAAAGTTTTAAAAGGGGCCCAAGACCATTTTTTATTATATTATGCTTTAATTACAGAGCAGAGGGATAGTTTACAGTTGAATCAGTAACATCAAACAACTCCTTCAATAATAAATATCCCTACTACCTATTAAATTTCTATTTATAGACCTCAAGGGTCGAATTCACCATGTTACAAGTGGATTTCATTTGAGTGAAACTGAAATGTGGATTCACTCATGAGTCAACCCATCCTCTGTTGTACTTTCCTGGATTTAAATGAAGATACCAACTACTATGGAACAAGGAAAACATGATAGTGAAACACAGAGGGGGAAATAGGGCTGAAGTGGAGATGTTTCAACACCAGGGGTAGAAAGGGAGTAGAAGAGGAAGTTGCATTCCAGTTATCTAGAAGGGATATGCGAGTATAGAAGAAGTATAACAGAGATGCACAGTGCATGAGAGGTATCTAAGGAGAAAAGGGAAATACCAATGAAAGAAGAAAATGGTAAGAAAGAGAGAAATGCCACCGACAAATATGGCTCAGTGGAAAACAACATGCAATACCCATCTGATGTGGACAAATTAAAAGCTAGAATTGAAGAAATCAATCCTACTATGCCACTGAGAGGGAATGCTTGGGTTGTTGAAGAGGGAAAAGGTGCTGACTCGGGGTAGGAAAGACTTCACCGAGTGATGGGAAAGGAATTTCAAACGAACATAAAAACAATAAGATGCAATGGAATTTCCAATGAAAGCCATCGAACCCAGATGAGACTGTCTCCAATTATTTCCAATTCTACCCATTTCACTCATACTATCAGTGAACTCAAATTTGTGCACATCTGCGGCCATACTAGAAAAAAATTAATGAACATAGAGAATGGATTGAATACTGCATAGCCTACTGATAACAGTGGCCAGTATTTATCAATCTTACATAAGAAGCAACATGATTGGTAATTGACTGCAGCTGCTAGGAAGGAATCCATGGGGTCAGGCCAAATCTGGATATGTGTATTATGTTGGCCCTTGGAATAATTGAAAGGTGGGGAAAAATGGTTAATCACAATGAAATGATGAGTTCATGTCTGGGTGATGCAATCATTCTCAATGATGTCAAAATCTGACTCGATTCAGGTTCATCGAATGATAGAACTTGATGGTTTGTTAAGTGATGTATTTGACAGTCGATTGAAAGTTCAAAATATGATAGATAGCGAAAAGCGAAAACTACCATTTACAGGTTTAGACGATTATATGACATATTTTACACTCAATACATTCAGCACGTGTATGACAGGTTGAGGTATGGGAAAATGAAATCAAGCATGTGCATGGATTTTACTGAAGCAAGTCAATTTTGGATTGCTTTACTCAAATGCACGCCCAACATGAAAAAACCATGGTTTAGGGAAATTAGACATACAAAAACTATTGTTTAGGGAAATTAGACCAAGCCTAGGAGAAGATCAAAAAATGTCCTAGTATGGAATTATTGGTAAAATCTTCCTACCTGGCCTTAGGGAAATGCTCGCCACAACTCATAGGATGATGATAAAAATATTATGAGCATGTAGATATCTATATTCTTGTATGGTGCATCCAACCATATAAATAGCCTAACCAAAACTTTTTTCAGTACGAAGATATCAATCTACCAAAAGTGCCTCTCGGCCATATTTTCACTGCTCTAGAAAAATGCCCGTCGAGGAGAGAGAAAGAAGCTCCAAAAGATGAAAGTGGTCATGATGGATTCACCTTGTTGGCCTCTACCCATTGGTAATATCATTTTCCAAGTGTGAAGGAAAAATGAAATGACCTTGGTGACCTAGGGTTTGAAGAGAACTAGTTAAGTGTTAGACAAAGAGTTTGAGAGACCACTTGGAAATGCTCGCAAGGGGGTGTTCCATTGATGATAAAAATCATCAGATGACATGTTCTTGTTCATTGTTGAAATGGATATATATCCATGCTCTTGTTTTTATTATGGTGACCAGATAAGGAAAATATCAACCTCGCAAAATAGAATAAAAATCTTATTTTGCACACTAAAGACAGAAAAAATGGCTAAGTGTTGTAAAGGGGCTAAGTGATGCCCACATTAAGGTTGATGCCCGCACTAAGGATGATGCCCGCATGGCATGGCATGGAATAGATGACTATGTGGCATGAATTTGAAATCATTGTTGCATTATGACATCGTTATGGAGAAATTCAAAAAATTAGTGAAAATCGGGAAATTTGCCAAGTGTGGGAATATTGGTCCAAGTAGCCTTAAGAGGATGCCCGCCACAAATGGTTTGTTGAAAAAATTACCCACACCACATGGGGATATTGTAGGTTGTTGTTTTGTCTACTCAACCATGGTCTCAGTTTGTCCAAAGAGACACTAAAGAAGAATTTATGGACCTACCAAAACTGTGGTTTAGGGAAATTAGAACAAGCCTAGGAGAAGATCAAAAATTGTCCAAGTATGAATTATTGGTAAAATATGCCTAACAGGCCTCAGAGAAATGCCCGCCATAGCTCATGGGTTGATGATAAAAATATAATGAGAGTGTAGATCTCTATAAACTTGTATGGTGCATCCAACCATATAATTATCCTGACCAAACAGTCTTTCAGAAAGAAGATATCAATCTGCCAAAAGTGCCTCTCAGCCATATTTGCACTATTCCAGAAACATGCCCGTTGAGGAGAGAGAAAGAAGCTCCAGAAGATGAAAGTGGTCATGATGGATTCACCTTGTTGGCCTCTACCCATTGGGAATCTCACTTTCCAAGTGTGAAGGAAAAGTGAAATGACCTTGGTGACCTAGGGTTTGAAGAGAACTGGTTAAGTGTTAGACAAAGAGTTTGAGAGACCACTTGGAAATGCTCGCAAAGGGGTGTTCCAATGATGATAAAAATCATCAGATGATATGGTCTCGTTCATTGTTGAAATGGATTTCTATCCATGCTCTTGTTTTTCTTATGGTGACTAGATAAGGAAAATATCAACCTCGCAAAATAGAAGAAAACTCTTATTTTGCACACTAAAGACAGAAAAAATGGCTAAGTGTTGTAAAGGGGCTAAGTGATGCCTGCATTAAGGTTGATGCCCGCACTAAGGATGATGTACGCATGGCATGGCATGGAATAGACGACTATGTGGCATGAAGTTGAAATCATTGTTGCATTATGACATCATTCTGGAGAAATACAGCAAATTAGTGAAAATCGGGAAATTGGCCAAGTGTGGGAATATTAGACCAAGTAGTCTTAAGAGGATGCCCGCCACAAATGTTTTGTTGAAGAAAATACCGGCACCACATGGGGATATTGTAGGATGTTGTTTTTTCTACTCAACCATGGTCTCAATTTTTCCAAAGAGGCATTGAAGAAGAATTTATGGACTTTCCAAAACTGTGGTTTTGGGAAATTAGACCAAGCCTAGGAGAAGATCAAAAATTGTCCAAGTATGAATTATTGGTAAAATATGCCTAACATGCCTTAGGAAAATGCCCACCACAACACATGGGTTGATGATAAAAATATTATGAGAGTGTATATCTCTAGAAACTTGTATGGTGCATCCAACCACATAATTATCCTGACCAAAAAATATTTCAGGAAGAAGATATCAATCTGCCAAAAGTGCCTCTCATCCATATTTGCACTGCTCCAGAAAAATGCCCATCGAGGAGAGAGAAAGAAGCTCCAGAAGATGAAAGTGTTTTTTCTAGACTCACCTTGTTGAACTATACCCATTGGGAATCTCACTTGCCAAGTTTGAAGGAAACATGAAATCACCTTGGTAACCTAGGGTTTGAAGAGAACTGGTTAAGTGCTAGACAAAGTGTTTGAGAGACCACTTGGAAATGCTCGCAAGGGGGTGTTCCATTGATGATAAAAATCATCAAATGATATGGTCCTATTCATTGTTGAAATGGATATCTAGCCATGCTCTTGGTTTTTCTTATGGTGACCAAATAAGGAAAATATCAACCTCGCAAAATAGAAGAAAAATCTTATTTTGCACACTAAAGACAGAAAAATGGTTAAGCCTTTGTAAAGGGGCTAAGTGATGCCCACATTAAGGTTGATGCCCGCACTAAGGATGATGCCCGCATGGCATGGCATGGAATAGATGACTATGTGGCATGAAGTTGAAATCATTGTTGCATTATGACATCATTCTGGAGAAATTCAGAAAATTAGTGAAAATCAGGAAATTGGCTAAGTGTGGGAATATTGGTCCAAGTATCCTTACGAGGATGCCCACCACAAATGGTTTGTTGAAGAAAATACCCGCACCACATGGGGATATTGTAGGCTGTTGTTTTTTCTACTCAACCATGGTCTCAGTTTGTCCAAAGAGACATTGAAGAAGAATTTATGGACCTACCAAAACTGTGGTTTAGGGAAATTAGGCCAAGCCTAGGAGAATATAAAAAATTGTCCAAGTATGAATTATTGGTAAAATATGCCTAACAGGCCTTAGGAAAATGTCTTCCATAGCTCATGGGTTGATGATAAAAACATTATGAGAGTGTATATCTCTAGAAACTTGTATGGTGCATCCAACCATATAATTATCCTGACCAAAAAGTCTTTCAGGAAGAAGATATCAATCTGCCAAAGGTGCCTCTCGGCCATATTTGCACTGCTCCAGAAAAATCCCCGCATAGGAGAGAGAAAGAAGCTACAGAAGATGAAAGTGGTTTTTCTGGACTCACCTTGTTGAACTATATCCATTGGGAATATCACTTGCCAAATTTGAAGGAAAAATGAAATTACCTTGGTGACCTAGGGTTTGAAGAGAATTGCTCATGTGTTAGACAAAAAGTTTGAGAGACCACTTCGAATGACCGAAAGGGGGTGTTCCGTTGATGATAAAATTCATCAGATGATATGGTCCTGTTCATTGTTTAAATGGATATCTATCCATGCTCTTGGTTTTTCTTATGGTGGCCAGATAGGGAAAATATCAACCTGCAAAAATAGAAGAAAAATGTTAATTTGCATACTAAAGAAAAAGAAAAAATGGTTAAGTGTTTTAAAGGGGATAAGTGATGCCCGCATTAAGGTTGATGCCCACACTAAGGATGATTCCCGCATGGCATGACATGGCATAGATGATGATGTGAAATGAAGTTGAAATCATTGTTGCATTATGGCATCATTCTGGAGAAATACGACAAATTAGTTAAAATCAGGAAATTGGCTAAGTTTGGGAATATTGGTCCAAGTAGCCTGGAAAACGTGGCTTAGGGAAATTAGACCGAGCCTAGGAGAAGATAAAAAAAATTCCCAAGTATGGAATTATTGCTAAAATCTGCATAACTGGCCTTAGGGAAATGCCCACCACATCTCATAGGATGATGATAAAAATATTCTGAGAGTGTGGATCTCTAGAGTGTTGTATGGTGAATCCAACCATATCTAGAAGGCTATAATAAGAGGTTTTTCGGATAGTTTGAAGACAGTATAAAAGCATCTTCACACCCACATGCTAGGAAATGTATATTATCGTTTCAAACTTACAAATTTCATATATAATGAAAAAATTATTCGAAAAGAAAAACCAATTATAACAGAACAATAATATACCAGACATAATTGAATGGAACAAATACATAATTCATATGCATTAAATAATAGAATTGACCATATAGATTATACCTAACAGTATAAAATTTTATTAATAAATGTAAATATATCTAGCTTCAACCCCATGGTGTTATTCTCAACTTATGACAATTGTACGGACTATGGCGTGCATTTTCCTAAGCCCTGTTTTGAATATTTACACTCTGCTTTTTACGTAACAACTTAGAATTTCAGTCGTTAATTTTGAATTTGTCCAATGTACTTGCAATTTTAGTCATTCATGTCCAAGTCAACTGCTATGCATTCCTAGCTTGCATTTTTATTCTTATGGCTTGCATTTTACACCAAGTGTCCATAACAGTAAAAAAGGTTAAAATTGCACCTTTCATAGGTCGACTGTGAGCATCCGAGGTTAGGTTATATAAAATTAACACAAGGATAGTCTTCTAAATATATCTAGCCATCCAAAGCCATCCAATTTCCAAATGCATTTACTATAAACATTTAATAGGAGGGTTTGGTTTGCATTTTTATTAATGTAGGTGGATATTTCATAAATACAAGACAACCATGTAGTGTTTTTGCACAACAGGCACTTTCTAAACCAAAATTGGAAAAATAAATGTATAATAATGTGGGAAATAGTAAAACATACCATTTCCAACTAAAATCACTCAAAAATACCCAATACTTAGGGTTGGGCGGGCATTTTTGTGATCTGGGTAAAACTGGGTCGAAAACACAAAAGTTGTCATTTTGTCAATTTAACTCTGGACAAATGAAACATAATTTTAAAAAATGAAAAAAGGATTTTGTCAAAAATATATCTATCTTCAACCCCATGATGTTAGTTTCAAATTATGACAATTGTACGGACTATGGTGCGCATTTTCCTAAGCCATTTTTGAATATTTACACATTGTTTTTTACGAAACTTAGAATTTCAATGTTTTTTTTGAATTTGGCCAAGATACTTGGAATGTTAGTCATTCATGTTCAATTTAACTGCTATGCATTCCTAGCTTGCATTTTTATGCTTATGGCTTGCATTTTAGACCAAGTGTCCATAACAGTAAAAAAAGGTTGAAATTGTACCTTTCATAGGTCGACTGTGAGCATACAAGGTTAGGTTATATAAAATTAACACAAGGATTTCTCAATATATCTAGCCATCCAATTTCCGAAAACATTTACTATAAACATTTAATAGGAGGGTTTGGTTTGATAGTACATCAAAACATGTAGAGAAGAATATTACTCTATTATCATCTTACTCACTCTATTACTCTTATTTTTCCAGAATAGTTAGAATGCCAAATTTTTACTCTATTATTTACTCTTACTTTCTTCTTTTCAATAAGTATACTTAACATGATAGAAAAATAAGTGTACTTAACATGCTAGAAAGTTAACTATGTTGAAATTGAAAATGTAAGTTGTGTATAATTGACTTGAAACACATTTGTAATTTTTATTATAGTTTGGAATAGTCAGCACACATTTGTAATTTTTATTATAGCTTGCAAAAGTCAAAACACATTTGTAACTTTTATTATAGTTTGGAAACATCTGAACACATTTGTAATTTTTATTTTAGTTTGGAAAATTCAGCATGCTGGTATCCTGTGCATTCATTCACGTGCATCCCCTTCTTCCTTTCTGAGTGTGCCGTCATCCTGCAAAATGGAAACAACAGCCTCATCTTCCATGCCATCAACTGAAACAGGGGGTTCTGAAGTTGCTAAGAGGTTCACTGTCAGAAAATTCAGAGAGAGCACTGAGGCATGGAGTGACAAAACCAACAGGCCAGAAGGTATGCTAAATGTCTTAGTCAGAGCAGGGGTGCATCGTTTTCTTTTCAGTCAGTTCAATTTCAACAATGAAGAGATAGATAATGCCATTTCTAGTTATGATGATGAGTCCAAGGAATTGATTATTTTTGGGAGGAGGGTTTGTCTGCACCTTGATTTGTTGCCAAGTGCAGCGAAAATTCCACGCAGGGGGGGAGTAATGTTGACCACCAAGAAAACCCTCAAAGTAGAAAAGGGTGAGATGGAAAACAAAATATGTGGAAAATGGTTAAGGTTTCCCAGAATGGTTTAAAGATGCAAGATGTTCCACCAAGACTATACAAAACCTTAATTCAAATTGTACTTAGGACAATTATGAATCACCACAAGCAAGATATTTCAGGTGATTGTATGAAGTTGGTGATTCATTAGGTTGAAGACCTGGCCATAGATGTCTCTCATCTATTGGAAAAAAACTTGCATTTTGCACTACAGGAGAGCAAAATGAAGAGAGTGAAGTTCAGTTACCCTGGCACACTACAAAAAATTATTGACTTATATCGACCCAACACTGTAGAAGGAAGCAAATTTAAAAATACATACATTAAGAGGCCAAAACTGGACAAAATTAACCAGGAAGTTCCTCAACAATCTCCAAAAGACAATGTACAAGTCCTTGAAGATCCTTTTGAGTACTATATGGAAGGTTTGGGAAGTGACCCTAAAGAATTTGATGTTGTCTCAATTCTGGCTAGATTGCATGAAGGCAGAGAAATAAATGTAAACGAGATGCATGATGTTGAGTTTAATGAACAGGAGGAGCATAGTGATGATGATATTTATGCTCATGTAGAAATTCCACTAGTTATATATACACCTCCACAGTTTGGAGTTGAGAAAACTTCCTCTCCAACATCTGTTTTTTATGGTAAAACTGTTTTTAAGCCACTGTTCAATAAAATGTTGCATTTCAAAGAAGAAGCTGAATTTCATAGAAGAAAAAAATTCCTATTGGTATTTTACCCCACTACATAGCGTAGAACTCTATAGGATTAAGCAGATGCAAATTCAGGATCTCTTCAAGCTTGGCGCGATTTTTCAATTCTATTTTTCAAAAAGAAACAGTTGCCCAATTCCTTTTTTTGAAGCCTTGTTAAAATTTTCACTATTTACAGGTAATTGCAAGTTTAGAAATAGAACACGTGGATATATGCAGGAATCTTCTATTAAAAATTTGCAAATGGTGGACCTCTTTAAGGTACGAGGCATTTTTCAATGCTTTTTTCCAAAAAAAAAAGTTGCCAAATTCTATTTTTTGAAGCCTCCTAAAAAATTTCCCTTTCTACAGGAAATTGCAAGATTACAAGGATCCCTTGTGAAGACTGTGGACAGTTCGAGAAGGATAATAGCATGCAAGGACTCTGTTCTTCAGTATTTGAATATGGAACTAGAGAAAATTTGGGATGAATTTAGAAAGGAAAATGAGAAATGCAGAGAAGAATATATGATTTTTCAGAAGAAAGATGAAGAAACCATAAAGAAACTGGAATATGAGTTGAAACATCGACCGGAGGTGTTGGACATTCCCCCTCTAAGTAATGTTATCATCCAGAAAGCAATACTTACCGCTGAAGTCCTTAAGTTAAACATAATAATTGAAATAATGAAGGATGACTTTAAAAACAACCTTGTTGAAGAGTACAATAAACATCAACTTGAAATAAATGAATATATTAAAAAAGAGGAAAACATGAAAAACATAATTGCTAAGAAAGATGAAGAGTTGAAAGGGAAAATAGTTGAACTTGAAAATATTACTGCATAACTACAGACTAGAGGAGTTGAAAAGTTAAAAGAATCTGAAATTGGTAAGGGGCGGCATGGGCATCTAATTTCTGGTGAAATTTATGATATGCCAACACACCAGCAGGCTTTAATAAGGTATGAGAGTTCCCTGTGAAATAGAGAGAAGACACTGGACATAGCTTTTAATGCAATACGAGCTTATGCACAAGTCAAAAAGGGGTTAGAAAGCTATCATGCCTTCTTAATAATTCGAGAGAAGTCCTTGATGGATGCTAGTGCAACAATGAATGTTGGAGCTGATCTCTCTGCGTGGTAAACCATAAAAGAAACAATGGAAAACAAGCTGGCCAAGAGAGATAACAAGATTAAAGAGCTCAGATTGAAAATACTGGAGGATAGAGAATCACAACCTTCAGGATGTAAATTTGAGATAGAAGATCTGAAATCCCAAATTGCCACTCTGCAGAAGAACAACATGCCTCAGCGAGTATCGATTGTGTATACTCCAGACAATACAAAATTGAGGGCAAAAGAGTTGGAGACAGAGATAGAGCAGCTCAGGAAAAATTTGACCCAAGTTCAGTCTGAGTTGAAACATGCAAATGATCATCTTCAGCAAAAGGAAAAGGAACACGAAGAGAAAAATAAGAAGAATGTGGAATTGATGAAGAAGTACATCCAAGATAACGATAGATTGACAGAAAGTTTGCACAAATGTGCAACAAAAGTGAAATAATTAGAACGAAAATCAGAACATGCACCTACTACAGCTTCTGAAGAACCAGAAGCTTCTAGACAAGCCAAGAGGCTAGAATGTACAAATTTATCTTCTCTAGAAAAGGAGGACTTCAGCCTAAACCTCCCAAGCAGCCTAGAACTATGGAATAACATTATTTATATATGTTGTGTATGTAAATACATTTCAAGTTTTAATACATAAATTTATATATGTGTATGTGTATTTGACAATATTGTATATGCTTTTGATGCATTTAATGTGAATGGTAATTTTGAATTTAACTTTTCAATAAGTGTACATAACATGCCAGAAAGTTAACAATATCAAAATTGAAAACTTAACTTGTGTACTGTAGGCATATTTATTTGAATTTGTAAGAAATTAAAAGAGTGACAATGATTAGTGGATATGAGATGTCAGTAGATTTGGTGACATAGGTAGATCCTAGCTGTTTGCTTGGAACTGTTGATATTATAGGGATATTATGGGGATGATGGATTGAGAACTCTCGAGTTCTTTATGAGAATTTTGATGCTATGTATTGTTGTATTTATGTAATTTTCTTTATCTAATGAAACTGAAATTTGAATTCTGGAACAATGTCATACAATTCTACTCATGCAACCAAATTTCAGCGAATAACCCAAATCTGTAATGCCTATAGAACTGGCCTAAAAAAGACAGAAGTTTACAAAATATAAGCAAACACAGAAAAAAACTGTAATTTTATTACTGAAAACAAAAATTAAATATTTAATATGCCTTCCATCATTTGTTACATTTCCAAAATTTGGTAACATAAATGTTACCACAATAGAATAAATTTTTAGTACGGCAAGATCACTAGAAATGCTTATTGCAACATAAGTATATATATCCTTTCCGTGCTCAACTTTCTTCACAGCATCCCCCTTGCTTCTGGTAGAAACAAGCTTCTGCAGTGGCTTGTCATTCAAGTACTCCTCACCATCTCAGAAAAGGTTGGCAGACGGGGTGGATGAAAGCTATGATGAATAACTTGGGCCCTTGATGCTCTCCAGTACGAGCATTCACCCCCACAGAAAATAGGTGCATCTCTTAAAGTGGTGTATGATGTCTGCCCCCCGATGTTTGGTGCTTCCCTGGTGTGAAAAACCAGGGCGGTAGATGAGCTTGGAATCAAGCTCACCAACCAACAACACACCCAGACTAACAAGCTTCTCGAACTAGATTACCATTGCAAGCATATCAGAATCCTCAGAACCTCTTGGTAGAATGATACCGTGAGTTTTCTTCTACACTAGCTCATTCTATGCACCTTAATTGCTCTTTAAGGTGTTGTTTATATAGGATTGGAAAACTGGACAAGGGGATGACCCGTCAGCATATTCGCACATTTCATTGTCGAGTAGCCTGGTCAACCATATGCTTCAGGGCATATGGACTGGACGTGTTCTGTCCCTTTTGCTCCTGTGACGACGATACCAAAACCTTTCTTTCGTTGTGTTTCGCCTGCTACGTGTGGCGATTAGATTCGTTGTTCCACTTCTTATATTTTCATGATATCTTTATGATTTCACATGCCAGCCATACGACGGGTATCTGGTTTTGGGTGAGATAGCGCTACTGCAGGGATGATTTATCCTATGGGTGTATCACAAATGGCATCGGGGAAATCAATTAATTGTCACGAAGGTAGATCGTACATGAGGGCGTCTTCTCCACTTATATTTTTTTATAGTTTTTTTTATGTTGCATAACCCTTGTGTTTCTCCATGCACTCAGTACCGTCAATATGTTCTTCGTTGCGATCTAATCCCTTGATACACCAAATATTCATACCCAAAAACTCAACACTATCAACCTGCACATCTTGATTTGGGGAGATCAATATCAACCGTCGATCTCTAAACTACCTTCATCGGGACCGCTCAACATTGAGAACTTTAAAATTTTGCTAACCCTTTTTCATCTGAACAAGTGAGCAACTTCTGATTGCGAAATGCTTCTCACACATTGATCCACCCAACATCTTGTTATGACCATAGATCTTCATAGCCCTTACCACTTTCTGTAGATTGAATTCATAACTTTCTATGCACTAGTTCAATCCGCAAAATTGTTTGAGACTGTAGATCTATCTCTGCCTTCATCTAAACCACCTGATTTTCTCTCTGATTAACCCTTTTCACAATTTGAAAAAGTTTCTCCCTCTGAGCAAGTTCACCATGCGAAATGATTTAGGGTCGTTGATCTCACCTTGTCTCGATCTCAACCCTCTAACATTACACCCATTTAACGGACTCCACAAATCTCAAAAATAAATCCTTCCTCGCATCTCCGCTCCACGGAATCGCTTTCTGTCGTCGATCTTCACCATCCTAAATCTGAACCATTGAAGTTTAACACACTTTACCCTTATTCTGTTGCTGCATGTTTTACTATACAAAAATACCTATCACTGTAGATCAAAACCCACTCTCCATTCGACAACTCCATGGTGGAAAAACTTGCTAACCAGTTAACATGAAAGGCGCTCCCGCAAAATTCCTCAAATAAGATCCTTTTCAAACCTTTGGGAAGGAGACATAGATGAACATAAATCAACATTCAATGATGATGATGAAGATGATGATGATGATGGTGGTGGTGATGAACATGATGATGAGGGCGATGATGAAAATGATGATGATGGCAATGATGAAGATGTTGATTAGGAAGAGGGAGATGACGACGAGGATGATGATGATGATGAAGATGATGATGATGATGATGATGTTGATGTTGATGATGATGATGATGATGATGATGATGATGGTGGTGGTGGTGGTGATGAAGATGACGATGAGGGCGATGATGAAAATGATGATGATGATGATGATGAAGATGTTGATTAGGAAGAGGGAGATGACAACGATGATGATGATGACGATGATGATGCTAATGAATATGATGGTGATGAAGATGATGATGATGATCAATGATGGTGGTGGTGATGACGACGAAAACAATGATGATGATGAGGGCGAGGATGAGGACGATGAGGAGGAGGATGAGGATAATGAGGATAATGATGATGACTAGGATGAGGATGATGAAGATGATGATCATGATTATCATGATGATGATTAGGATGAGGATGATGATGATGATGATGATGATGATGATGATGATGAATTTGAAGATGATCATGATGGTGATGGTGATGATGATGAATATGCTGATGAAGATGAAAATGATGATGAAGATGTGATGACAAGATCTTTACCTTGGTCTTCACTAAATTGTTCTGAGTTTCACCAACACTATAATAGAATGGTTATGAGTGATTATTCACTCCTATAAAGGATGCACTATATGGAACTACCAAACTACTCAGTTTGGATCTTCCTCTTTTAAGACACCGAACTGGGTCCATAAGTCTCGATTCTTCATGTGCACAAATCTAAGAACAGGAGGCTTCACAGGGCCCAATAAGTTATATTTTTTTTTTACTACTTCCTTGGATCATATTGAATTGTCAGATTAGTCCTTGGAATGGGTGTTAGGATCAATCCTTATTTTTTCACTCAACTGGTTGCTCCCCCTATCATGTAGACGTCTTCATTCACTGAGCTCCCCCTAAAATTGTGATGATGAAGATGATGATGATGATGAATATGATGATGATGATGAAGATGATGACGATGATGATGAAAATGATGATGAGGAGGATGATGATGACGAAAATGATGATGATGATGAAGATGATGATGATGATGATGATGATGAGCAGGAGGAGGAGGAGGAGGAGAATGAGGATGAGCATGACGATGAGCATGACGAGGATGATGATGATGATGATGAAGATGATGATGAAGATGATGATGATGATGATGATGATGATGATGATGGTGTTGATGAAGATGATGGTGAGGGTGATGATGAAAATGATGATGATGACAATGATGAAGATGTTGATTAGGAAGAGGGATATGATGACAACAATGATGATGATGAAGATTATGATGATGAAGAAGAAGATGATGATGATCAATGATGGTGGTGGTGGTGATGACGACAACAACAACAACAACAATGATGATGATGATGAGGGCGAGGATGACTAGGATGAGGATGATGAAGATGATGATCATGATTATCATGATTATAATGATGATGATTAGGATGAGGATGATGACGATGATGATGATGATGATGAATTTGAAGATGATCATGATGGTGATGGTGATGATGATGAATATGCATGCCAATGAAGATGAAGATGATGATCAAGATGTGATGACAAGATCTTTACCTTGGTCTTCACTAAATTGTTCTAAGATTCGCCAACACTATAATAGAATGGTTATGAGTGATTATTCACTCCTATAAAGGATGCACTTTATGGAACTACCAAACTACTCAATTTGGATCTTCCTCTTTTAAGACACCGGACTAGGTCCATGGAGATGCTGATGAATTGGATGACAATGATGTTGATGATGAATATGACGATGAAGATGAAGATGCTGATGCTGATGATGACGAATACGATGATGATGATCAAGATGATGACGCTGATAACAAAGACGTTGATGATGAAGATAATGATTATGATGATGATTATAAGGAAGATGACGATGATGAAGAAGATCATGATGACGATGATGGAAATGACGACAATGATGATGATATTGATGAAGACGACAAATTAGACGATGTTGATGACTATGACAAGGATGATGATGATCATCATCGTTGTTGTTGTCACCATCGCCATCATCTTCATCATCTTCATCATCATCATGATCATCGTCATCATCATCATGTTCATCCTTGAAGGGACTTATGTATAGGATCTCACTATAAGCAATGCAACCAATACAAATTATGACAAAATCCCAGTTAAATTAAACTACAGTAAATTAAAAACATAGAGTTGTTTAACTATAACTAATTTAAAATGCAACAAAATATAAAATATGCAAATAAAAAAAACCAAAATAAACTAAACAAACGATAAATATGCAAAATAAAAAAACAAAACAAAACACAAAATATAAAATATGCAAATAAACAAAAAAAAAACGTAGAATTCAAAAACACCCTTGCACTAGCTCATTAGCAAAACAACAACGAACAAGTTCACTCCCACGCACTAGTTCATTAGCAGCATCCAGAGCACTGGTAATTTGATGTGCGGAGCAGTGGTAAATTGAGGAGCAGGGGATACCAGCCCATAGGATACAGGTGTTCCCAGTGGAGGAAATCCGGCCGTAGTCTAGAGGATAACAAAACAATCCAGTCGCAGTCTAGAGGATACCAGCGTTCCCAGGGGAGGCAATCCAGCCGCATTCCAGAGGATACCGGTGTTCCCAGGGGAGGCAATCCGACCGCAATCTAGAGGATACCGGCGTTCCCAAGGGAGGCAATCTAGCCGTAGTCCAGAGGATAACAAAGGGCCCAATGAATTTTGTAAGCCCATTAACCTTAGTAGCATAGGAATTTGGGAAAAATACATCAAATTTCCGAACCAATGTGGATTCCGTATAGTCATACCGAAATTATACTTTTTTGCTATGCTACCATCGCTTCTATTATCGGTGGATCTAGTAAGGGTTTTCTGTTATTGGAGTGTCTGAAGCTCCTCCTTAAATTTGGGGAAAAGACATATGGGTTGCGCACTGCAAGGTAGTCCTGCTCTTGTATAAATTTCTGAACTATGGCACAATTTGCAAGCTTTTGTAATTTTATTCTATTTAATGGTCTGGAATAGTGTGCAGAGTCCTGTAGGAGCTATAATCTAAACTAGTTCAACTGATTCTATCAAAACTTTGAACTAAGACGTGTTTCTTCCAAGCATTTAATTTTGCTGTAATAATTAGTTTTACCTTGATTATGGCACAAATTACAAGCTTTTGTTATTTTATTCTATTATATGTCTGAAACATTCTATAGAGTGCAAGCTTGTGTAATCTTATTCTATTTAATGGTCTAGAACAGAGTCCTCTATGTGCTATAATCTGAACTGATTCTGTCGAAACTTGAACGTGAGACCTCTTTCTCCTTTAAAGACGCATTTAATTTTGCTTTGATTGTCAGTTTTACATGGATTATGGTACACTTTTCAAGTTTTTGTGATTTTTTTCTATTATGGGTCTAAAACATTTTGTAGAGTGCCATAAGAGCTGCAATTAAAATGATTGCATACAATTCAACCTAAGACCTATTTCTCCTTTAAAGAAGCATTTTATTTTATTTTTATGCTCACTTTTACCTGAATTACAACACACTTTGCAAGCTTTTCCCATTTACTGGTTTGAATTTTTGAACAATGTATAGTTCCCTAGGACTCATGGGCTATAATTTGAATTGACTCCAGTAAATTGACCCTCATACCTCTTTATTCTTTAAAGACACATTTGATACAAGTATTATTTTTCAATGACACTTATATATTTTTGCCTCTATTTGGCATATACCATGGTAGTTAGTGTGGTCACCTCTGTTTGGCATATCTCAAAGAGTCCGAAGGTTATCAAGAATATTGTAGCATGCATGTGTCTTCATTAAACCCTCTACAAGCATTTCTTCCTTAAATATATGCTGTGTAATTTTGATCACATCATATCTTCCAAAATACTATCCTAAAATCCTTCTCAACATATGCAGAATTCCCTTTATAAATTTATGTTTATTAATTTCTTGTAGCTTACTCTTTTATTTCACCAAGACTATATAGGTATACTTTTCTAACTTTTGGCAAACTTATATTTTTCACATCTTGACCGTCTTTAAACAAATTGGGGGTATGGCTAGGTATCCACCTTAACTAGGAACAAGACCATGTCTCCTTAAAACCTTATTGACAAACACACAGCCTCTAGCAGTCACTTTAAAATGGTCTTTCAAACTGCTAAATTCAACACTTAGTGAATTTTGTCAAGCCCTAGTCATTACTGTGCCAAGAGGCATTCTGGCAAACTCATATCTCACACGTGTGAACACCCAAAGGGAAACTGAGATCATGAGTGGATGCCCAGATCATCAAAGAATGGAACCATAACATCTGATGAATTTATCAATTAAAGAGATGATCTGGTGTGCATTTCCAAGTGGGCTCTCAACCTCCTGTTTTCAACACTCGGTCAATTTTTCATATTTTTGGATATGCAAGCTAATGTTTTTACCTCTTTTGGCAGGCATATTTTTCTCATGTGGTCACCATAAGAAAAAATAAGAACATGGATGGATATCTAGTTCATGAAAGAACATGCCTATACTTTCTGATGAATTTATCATCACTCAGACAGGCTTTGGAGAGCATTTCCAAATGCCTCTTCAACCTTGTGATTTGACACTTAGTGAATTTCTTTAAATCCTATGTCTCAAAGGTGATTTCAAATTTTCATCAAACTTGGAGTGTAAGACATCCAATGGATGGAGGACAACCAAATGAATCCATTAAGACCAGTTTCATCCTTTGGAACTACATTCTCTCTCCTCGACGGGCATTTTACTGAAGTATGATGTAAAAGCTACTTAAGACCCTATTTTAGCAGATTGATAATTTCTGCCTCGGGTACTTTCAGGTCAAAGTAAGAACATGGTTAGGTAGAAAACACAGCCACCTACATGATTCCCATATCGTGTGGGCATTTCTTTCAACCCACAAATAGTATGGCGAGCATTCTCCTAGAGCAACTTGTCTAATTTGACCAAAAAAACTTCTTTTGTGAGGCCTATACCTTCTTCCTCAAAAAATTGTTCTGAGAACTGGTGCCTTAGTTGGATAGATACTTCAACCAACTATGGGATTACAGGCCATGGTGGGAATTTTCTCCTTCTTATGAAATATGGTGGGCATTTTCATAATACTACTGCTTTAGGACAATTTTTCACCACTTAGTCTTTTCCCAACTTTATCATACATGCATATGCCCATCAAAAGTTCTTTTGTCATTAATGAACATCTCTAGGATATGTCTGTCCACAATCATCAGTTCACCAAATGTCACCAATTCTCAAGACTATCTATAATTGGTCTAAATTTGGTGACATTTCACAATGTTATCCTATTTAAAAAAAATCAGGCACATAGTTAGAGAAGGAGTGCCTTGCACGAGGAAACTTGCATATCAAACCATTGTGGAAGAGGGAGTGTTAGACTAAAGTCATTGATTTTCGGTGGGCAATCCATGAATGAAGCTATATGACCACCATCCATTCCAAATTTAATCCCCAACATGATCTATATGAAGGGGAACCCCATACCTATTTGCATGCATTAACTAGTCAAGTGGCCCAAGAAACACACTTCTATATCTGTGTTGTGAACAAATTCCAAACCAAATCAAATCGTGTCTTATACTTAAAAATAATTCAAATATAAATAACTCTAAAAGAAATTACACCTTTGAGAGAAAAATAGCTTTTGGTAAAGTTTTTGGGAAGGAAAAACTTTTGATATTAAAACATTACAAGTAAATATATTTGCACACTAAATTATATCCGCTTGGTAGCTTTTATTCTTGTTTTATCGAGTGTAGGTACCACCAAATAGGTATCTATCAAATCTATCTTCCTCGAGTGATGGTGAAGATATACTAGGAGAGGTTGAAAGTGTTACGTGTTGTACTAGATCTACTGATTCTATATCAACTAGATCTGAAAAGGCAAGGAAAATATTTCATAGACGCATGCAATATTTTATTGCCAACGGAGGGTCATGTGATTATGATGCTGAGAGCATAGGTGACATTGAGTTTCCCTTGAGGTATAGACATCTAGTGCAACGGTGGGTACCTAATAAGCTACCTCAAGTGGACACAGATTTCTTCATCAATGGGAGGATATATCGCATTGCTCCTTCGTCCTTACATGGATTGGGGTTATTTTCCATGGATGGCATAAAGGTCAGCTATGGCACTATAACTGAATTGATGGAGTATGTCGGACCATTATACAGATACAATAACTAGTTGATATTGGTCCAATATACTCAAAGAATAAGTAGATACGGAGTTGCCGCAAATTATATACAACTAGCAGAACACAATAAAAGCAAAGGGGCGACTATTTATATTGATGGGAGACCAAAAGCATCCAGAAACGTTGTTGGCTTTGTAAATAGTACACAGCTAGTGACAACAACTAAGCAACCAAATTGCGAATTTGAGGGATGCGAAGAACATCGTATATTTGTATGTGCAACAAAAAATACTTCCAGGTGAAGAGTTGTTGATCGATTACAACTTAAATCAAATAGATGTGGTTTCCATGGTCCAGGGTAACCATGGAAGGCCACACGCTATGCCTCATCGAGTAAATGATAAATATAGTAACTAAACATGACTACAATAACTAAATGTTTCGATTTTTTTGTTAACATTCCATTTCCGTTGTTGACATTCGCTTTTTTCGTGCATATTATGAATATTTTCGTGTGTTAACATGCTTATTACATTGTTATGCTTATCTCAATTTTTTTTATGTTACAATTATTGACTGAACTTTTATTGATTGATTTATTTTGTCAAGGTTGCAGCAGTGGAAAGCCACATGTTGTTTCCACGGTCCAGGGTGACCGTGGAAGGTCATAATCTATGCCTCGTGAGGTAAATGTTAAATATAGTAAATAAATATGACGTCAATAACAAAATGTTTTGGTTTTTTCAGTTAACTTTCGATTTTCACTATTACCATTCGCTTTTGTCGTGCTTATTGTGAATATTTCCATATGATAACATGCTTATTACATTGTGGCATGGGTCTGATCATCCCCATGGAGCAGAACATGTATCTCCTCCTTCATAGGTAAAAGTAAATATTATTGTAGTATCTCATTTTTGTTTATGTTACAATTATTGACTCAACTAAATATAGTAACTAAATATGACTACAATAACTAGAAAATCCAACCCCAGAAGATTTCCATGTGACAACATGCTTATTCCACTGTGGCAGGGGTCTACCCATGGTCGTCATGCAACAGAACATGTGTCCTCTACTTCCATGGTCCAGGGTGACCGTGGAAGGTCACACTCTATGCCCCATTAGGTAAGTGTTAATTATAATAACTAAATGTTGAGATTTTTTTTGTTAACATTCAATTTCCACTTTTACCATTCGCTTTTTTTGTGCTTATTGTGAATATTTCCATATGATAACATGCTTATTACACTGTGGCAGGGATCTTCTCATTGCCATGGAGTAGAACATGTATCTTCTCCATCAGAGGTAAAAGTAAATATTATTGCAATATCTCATTTTTGTTGATGTTACAATTATTGACTCAACTAAATATAGTAACTAAATATGACTACAATAACTAGAAACTCCAACCCCAAAATATTTCCATGTGACAACATGATTATTACATTGTGGCAGGTGTCTCATGCCCATGTTCGTCATGGAACAGAACGCGTGTCCTCTACTTCTGAGGTAAAAATAAATATTATTGCAATATCTCATTTTTTATTATCTTACAATTATTTTCATAACGTTTATTTACTGATTTATTGTGTTAGGGTGGCACCATTGGAAAGGCACCTATTGCTTCCACGGTCCAGGGTGACCGTGGAATGTCATGCTCTATGCCCCGTCAGGTAAGTGTTAAATATAATAACTAAATGTTTCAATTTTTTCTGTTAGCATTTCATTTCCACTGTTGACAGTCACATTTTTCTGTGCTTATGGTGAATTATTGATTGATTTATCGTGTCAGGGTGGGGACCGTGGAAAGGCACCTGCTGCTTCCATCGTCCAAGGTGACCATGGACAATCACCCACTAGAAGTAGATTAGTGGGGGGTGACCGTGGGAAGTCACCGGCCACAACACCACATCAGGTAAGTGTTAGTTCTTAATATTAACTAAATTTCATTACAATAACAATGTTTGAATGATGTTAAAAATACTTTTCTTAGTTTTATTGTTTGATGAATTTAGTCTAGTGCACTTCATCTGAGTGATGAGGAGCTTGAGGATGAAATTTACTATTCCACAGACCCTATGGATACTATAAAGAAGGCCCTAAAAAAGGAAAACATGGAGATGATCTCCTTAGCTTGCATAAGGCCCATGACATAGGAGATCAGGGCAAGGATTGAAGAGTTGAAAGAACAAATAAAATCTTATGGGGTAAGTGGCATCTTCACATATTTTTTTAAGATATGGCATGATTTCATATCTAATATTATGTTTTCTATTTTTCCAACTGATCTGATAAAGTGAATTTTTTCGTTTATAGGAGTTTTTACAACCCGTGACTAGAGAAATTTTCGAGACGGGTACAGGTAGTAGTCATGCACCAATGCAGCAACAACGCTGACAAAGCAATGTACCAATGAGGATTTTTGACACTCCTACGGTTGGCCTCGAATCCATTGATGAGGGCACCGATTTTGATCAGCATTACATGCCGAAGCATGATGAGATGGAGCCTAGGACTCCACATGACTCCGAAGATGAACCTACTATAGATGACCAGGAAACTTTTCCTGAAGAAGCATGAGTTAAAAGCACTGAATCACTAGATCTAACCTTTTTGGTGGATGACGCTTGTGTTTCGATCAAGATTCAAAAGATTGCGGGTATTTTATTAATTAATTGATTCATTTTAATCATGAAATTGAAATGGACATACGCTGGAATTATTATAAATTAATGGATTATACGTTTCTGCAGGAAACAATGTTTTCTACAGGAATTTGAATGACAAAGCATTGGAGCTGTTTGGACCCACCATTCGCACACAGTGGAATAGCCAAGATAGCGCAAAGAGATATGTATTGATAGACCACATGGTAAACTTGTTCGGCAATACATTCAACAAGAAAGTGGTTGCAAAGTTAGCCGATGATAATTTAAAATATACCAGGGCCCAGTATAGGGATAAATTGCAATTTGACCTCATGCATGAGCACCCTCCCATGGTTCCAGAGAAAGAGTGGAAGGCACTCATAGAGGATGCAAAGGAGAACTTGCTAAAAAGACAAGGAAAACAACCATGGCCTGGAAAAGCAAGGTACAACACATATCATCTTTTTAGTGAAATATGCTCATTTATGTTTTTCTTTTTTGTTTTAAGCAAGAATTCTGATATCTAATGTTTTTCAAAAAATTTATATAGGTTACCGAACAGCTCCAAAGCAACCAAGGCTAGAGTGGAAAAGCACGGGCAACATAGATTGGGCCAGGGTGGCTATAGAAAACTAAGAGCCTGAATCGTAAGAATTAAATGATTAATTGTGGGGAATATTTATTTCAAAGTAGCGAACAAATATCTGTTTTTGATAGAGGGAATTTTATATGTGTTATGCATTGCAAGGAAATATGTTCCAAGATGCTGCCACTGAGGAAGACCTAAAGCTTGGTTTCAAGTATGGTTTTAAAATTGTCATTGAATATCGGAAAAGCTTGGGGTAGACTCCAATCTCTCCAATGACGCAGATGCATGTAAATAAAATGAATAAGGACATCATTGCAATATACTATTAAAGTCTATTCAGTTTTTATTATATCACCCAAACTAAATATTTATGTTTTCTTTTAAGCAAAAGTGCAACTGCAGCACTGAATCCAGCAGTACTCCGCACGTACCAGCTGATGTTTGGGTGTGCATGTCCCATGATAGTGGGGAGCATAGTGGCCATTCTGGTATGTGTGCTTTGGAAATAGAAATATCTATTGTGATTATAGATATTTATTTCCTGACGTATACTTTTAAATTTTCTTCTTTCGATCGAAGACTATGAAGCTCAGGAGGGTGAACCGCAAGAGGAATTAGCAAGTAGAGAAACAATTAACACACCAGCTGTCACATCTACACAGACATGTAAAGAGCAATATTGTAATTTTAATCAAAATGATGAACGATTAATTTCAATAATATTTCGACATATCGATATGCCCATTTTCGTTGTTGTAGTTCATGCCTCTTTAGAACTGCCTCCATGCCCTAGTCAATGACGTACAAGAAGCATGATACATGAGGGCATGGAAACACAAACACTAGCAAGACATGGCTTTGTAGATAATCCACCAAATGATGATGATAATATCCCAATTATCGTCACTTATTTCAATGCAAAAAAACAGAAATCAAAGAAAAAGTAGATGTATAAATTCATGACTTGTATTTGGATCTATATCGATGTTGTTAGTCTAAAACAATGTTTATATGAATTACCTCATTATGCTTCAATGTTTTTATGTTTATATGTTTTGATGACTAGCCTAGTTATGCATGAATGTTCAAATGTTTTCTATGTAAACAACATCATTTATTGGGTATGGGGAATTGAGAGCAATGTGAGGGGGGGGACGGGCCATATGAGCTTCCACCTTCACATGGTTGGCCTTGTTCAGTAGGGAATATAAAACTGTTCTCGAAACAGAGAGGAGCTCAATAAGTTATAAATACTCTTTTATTACTATGTATTAAAGATGGTTGTAAATTTTTAAATGCATGTCTATTTCTTAAAAAATTGTTAATAAATTTAACATTTCACTATTCATTGATTGCTACAGGACTTTGTAGTAGGATTTAAATGATTGTTTATTTGCTTATATATTATTTACTCGTATAAAAATTATGTCTTTGATGATTTATTCAGGTCTTGGTGATGGAAATGCATCTCGTGGACAACTCTTATCAAGTTGTATGGGCGAATGGATCTAGTGAAAGGACAATGATAAGGTAAGGGTTTTGACATGTTCTTTATCCTTAATGTGTTTGTCTTTATCCTTAAATTCTATTTCATTCTATTAAGATACAAGAGATACAACCAATAGTAAATAACTACTTTTAGACTATCATCCAAACTAGGAGACAACCTTCTCCATAAAACACAAATGCTTCTTAGCAACGGTAGAAAAATAGAAGAAAAATCACGTAGAAGAAATTAGGATTTTTTCAGCCCTTCTTCCTATAATTTCGACATGATGAAACCATAGGTTAAGAAACTATAATTTTTCAAACCCTAATTGTTCATCTATCTTTCAAAACTAATTTTTTTGATTTGTATACTTGTAAATATTATTCTTAGGTTATTTTTGTTTCTCTTAGGTTTTAGACTTAATTTTTATGTGTTTTTGTAACTTTTATTTATCAAAAAAGAAATCCCTAAAAAAAGAATTTATGTGTAAAACCCTAAAAACGCAGACCTGCTGCTCCCATAATCTGAGCCCTCTCCTTTATCAAACATAGGTCTGCAATATGTATTGCATACCTCGTATTCCCTAGCTACCTTCTCTGCACACTCAAAACAAAAAAACAAGTTAGCATTTCAAACTATTTAGATGGTGGTGTATTTTGTATAAATATATCTTATTGATTTCATTAGTTTTATGCCCTATTCAAATTAGTTTTATGGGTAAATGTAAGTCTGATTTTTTACTGATATCTGGAACCTTACATCTCTGAATGACAGTGATATAATTCTAACATTATTTTACTTAGTATTGTTTTGGATTTTCTTAGTACTAATTATTGCTATTGAGAGTTGGGTGATGGTAAGGGACTTGATGATTTTATATTTCAAAGCTTACATACAGGATCGAGTGAATGATAATAACATTATGGTTAGCTTGGCACTAAATTTTCATTAAGTTAGTATTTTATATCTATGCTATCACATACACAGATCTGGAAATCATATAGTAAATGACACTTTAAATGATTAACATTGGTTATTGGTTGCACTATTTTACACGTTCTGATTACTGTGATGATAAAATTTCAGTTGTTGCATGGCACATATGTGGACCATAAATTCATATGTCTAGATCTTCAAAGGTAGCAGATAAAGTGATGTTATTACATGAGGAGTGTCTCCAAGGAAATTATGATATAGTTTCTAAACTACAAATTGCATGCTCAACCGTGCAACCTACTTCTCAGTGCCAAAAGGTAATTTATGATGAGTTTTTTGCTACATGAGATCAATCCTAGTAATAAAATAGAAATAAGTTGTCGATTCTTTGTTGACTAACATGTCTCTTTCCCATCATGTGCTTAGGGGACTGTTTTTATCTTATGGGCATATTTGATACTAACTTGACCAATTTTGGCCATGCTTGAGGTGGTTGCATAAGAAGGATAAACTTTTCATATTCACCTCTTCCAATAATGAGAAACATCAAAACAACTTACCACCAATTGGCACTACAAAGATCCTACACAAATTTTCCAAGTGAACAACTACTCTTTTTCCCTAGGGGTTGAGTTATTTTATTATTATTTATTTATTTTTCAATAAAGACAATGCATTGTATGTTTTTTGTAGTATGATGAATTATCACTAGTATCTCTTCACACGTAGTAGAGAAAGTGATGATATTTTACGAGGAGTGTCTCCAAGGCAATTTTGATTTGGTTTCTAAACTACAAATTGCATGCTCAACTTTGCAACCTGCTTCTGATCAATGCCAAAAGGTGATCTATGATGATTTTTTTGTACACATAGTAAAATAATAGAAATAAGTTGTCAATTTTTTGTTGATTAACATGTCTCTTTCCTATCATGTGCTCAAGGGACTTTTTTTTCTTTTGAGCATATTTGGTACTAACTTTGACCGATTTTGGCCATGCTTGAGGTGGTTGCATAAGAAGGATCATTTTTTCATTTTCATCTCTTCCGAAAAATTGCAGGCTTGACCTTCTCTGGCTTCATTTACACCTACGGGTTTCCTCACTCTTCAAAGCTCGAGCTCCCTTCATTTTCAAAACATGGGCTTCCTTTACTTCTGACTTGTGGGCTTCTTTAAGCTTATGTGGGTATATATAGACCTCCGTGAGCTTCTTCCAAGCTCTATGGGCATCCTTCCAAGCCTTTGTGGTCTCTTTAAGCCCCAGTGGGATTAACCTGATTTCAGATCACAATAAGTTGATCCGAGCCCAGTGGTGCCTACGTATTTTATCGATGGTATTTTTATAGACGTACCCCCCTACCTTATCACAGAAATCAGCTCTCAGCAGTGCTTAGAATATCATTTAATTAATGTTTATATGATCCCTATGGTGGTTACAACGTATTTTATCGATGGTATTTTTATAGACATACCCTCCTACCTTGTCATAGAATCCGCTATAAGAGGTGCCACTTTAGCTTCTAATTATGTATTTTAGCCAATTATTATGAATTTGTGTATCCTAATCGGAAAACAGTATTTGAGTCAATAATTAGGGTGCTTAGGGGCACTTTGGGTACTTTTGGGCACTTTTTAAATCATTATGCCTTATTTTTTAGAGTCAGTTAACACTTTTTGACCTCCCCTCTGAACTTCCCATTTAATTTTTTTCCTTTTACTTCAATATGTTTTTTCCCATATCTTACTTTCCCCATATATTTATTTTCTATAAATCACCTTTCCTCTGTTAGATTTTATCCATTTCTTTGTCTTTAAAATATAGTATGTATTTATTCACGAGCACTTATTGAAGATCCAAAACCATGGAAAGGAAGGTGCCTTTCCATGGTTTTTTTTTTTTGAAACCTCCAGGTTTCATCTCAATATCGACCAACTTTCGTCGTGGGTACTACAAAATCGTTGAAACCCGGGGTGGCTTTCCGGGAATATTGTCACTCTAGAGACATAGTTTCGTGGAACAATTATCGTTCAGCTTGTAGATTTCGTCGAAAGTGTTTGGTTTTCCACATTTTTGCGTGGAAGAAATTTCTATTCAAATTCCAGAATTCATCGATAGAATGACCAACTTTCGTCGAATAGGTTCCACATTTTTACATGGAAAGTAAATTTCATCTAGCAGTTTTTGGCCATATTTTCGTCATTCTAGGGACGACAAATTGGTCGATAGAGCGACGACTACATGGAAGAATTTTATGTTCAAATTCCAGAATTTGTCGATACAGAGACAAATGATTGTCGAACATTTTCCACGGTTTGTCGTGGAACCCAGATTTTGTGTAGCAGTTTTTGGCCATATTTTTGTCGTTATAGGGATGAAAATTATGTTGATAGAGCGACGAAACGTAGAAAATGAATTCTAAAAAATCAATTCCAAGGCCACCATATAGAAGACACATGGCGGCTAGTTTTCGTCTCTATATCAATGGCTTATAAAGTTCGTCGATATATCCACGCAAAAAGTGCCACAAAACGTCACGACCGTTATTGTCGCAAGTGAGACGATAAAACGTGGGAATAGTAACAAAAAACTGTCACAATTTTGATATTATGTATTAGTTTACTTATCCTACACAAAATTATGTAGTAGGTATAAAATGGATATTCAATGTCCAAATGTGGTTTAACATGATAACTGTTATTGACCCTATGTCTCCAAATGTGCCATGTGTCATTGTTAGTGTGTGTGTAATGACGCTGATGTTTTTAGAATTTTTTGCATGCATGCACTACTAAAGCGTGTGCATATAAACTAAAACCTAGTGTGCATTGTAGAAAACTAATGAACCAAATGTTCTAAAAGTTCTAGAGGCAACTAGAGGTTGCCATGGGCACCACCCCTTGAACCCTATCGGATGTTCAAATACTTAGGATGATAAAATTCGATGTAACAAGTTTGTTGATGAGATTATTGTAAATTTCATTGCCGAGATTGTCAATAAGAGAACCTTCTACAAGAAATGCATTAGCAAGGGTGTCATTGACAATCAAACTCCTAACAAAAAGATTGTCAAGAATGATGAAGCCATTGTACACAATGGCTTTTGATGTAGGTAACAACACAATGAATGAAAATATTGTTGATGATGAGGATTCCTTGGATCACTTAGTATTGATATCAACCACATTTTTAATAAAGGTCAACAAATTCTACTCCAAACCAACTATGCTTGTCAATATCTCTTCAAGACCAACTACATGTTTTAATCAGGTTCTACAAATTATACTCAAGACCAACTAAGTGTGGAGATTGAATTTCTTGATGACTATAGAATCCTTAGACCTCCTAATATTGATATCAACCCATTTTTAATTAGGATCAACAACTTATACTCAAGACCAATGGGATGAGTTATGGTCCAACCGTAAATAGGTGGAAGTTTTCCTTTATTATCCTACATTCAATTCCCATCAAATAGGGAAATCCTTATAGTGTCATGCCTAGAGGCACATTTTTTGTTAAATATGACTCGATCCTAGTAGACGGAAATACTTCCTCGAAGTGTGCTAGGGGAAATAAGTGCTCGATTTTGACCAAAAATAAGGAATGCTCCTTCTACTCTAGAAGATCAAAAGTATCTCTCAGTTTTAACTAGTTCAAAGAAAAAAATTAATATAGCCAAGATAAGAACGAATTCTCATGAGCTTCATAGTGAAAATGGTCGTTGGACAGTTCCTAAAACACCATGGGTAGAAAGGATCTACCATCTCTGTGAGAATATGAACATTGAGGATGAAAAACACTTCCTCTTAGAATGCCCTGCGTACACCCACATTAGATCTCAGTTTCACAATCTTTGTTGTAATTTCGACCTTCCTAGCCTTTTGACTTGTCAAAATTATAGTGAGCTCAGGACGCTTCTCTCCAAACTCTTTGAGCATAGAAATACAATTTTAAAACAAACTAAATAGTGTGTTTCTTTGGGTCCAATAGACCAAAGTTTGGTCTGAGTGGACATTAACCATCTTCATCTTCATCTTCATCCAAAAAAATTTACTCAAGGCTAACCATGCATGGAGATAGATCTTTGAGAGGAACGACATGTTTGAATCAATTTTGAGAAATTATACTCAAGACCAACTAAGTGTGGAGATTGAAGTCATTGTTGACAACGAAGAAATTCTTATAGAGCACTCATTATTAATATTAACTCGATTTTATTCAAGGTAAAAAAAATTATACTCAAAACCAACTACTCATGGAGATAATTCTTTAATACAAAATACACATTTTACTTAGGGTCATCAAATTATACTCGAGACCAACTAAGCGTGGAGTGATATGACCCTAGGATGTTTATATATGGGGTTAAATGTATATAATATGACCATAAAGGGGGAATATAAGGATTAAATGTATATGTAATGGGTCGGCCTAATGAAGAGGTCTCATGTGAAATTAGTGGATATGCATATATAAAGGTAATATATTCTAATGTTGAGAACAAGTGAAATGATTATGGAATGTCTTGGGGTATTTGGAGAAGGATATTTTATTGTTTAAGGAGTTATTGTGTAACTTATCTTTCTGATTCTGAAATTGCTACAAAAAATATTACAGTCCATTTTTTTATGCAATAGGTCTCACTCAATATGGATCTCTCAAGCTCCACATATAACAATTTTACCCATAATACCTAATTGAGACTAGTTTTTGGACTAGTCATAAACCCTAAATTTCACAGGGCATAACTCTGCACCTATAAAGAATCATGACTTGAACTCCATATCACAAATAATTAGTTGTGTCCTATGCATCCCCTCCAAGATTTGTTGTCTGAAATTCCCTAGAAAAAAAGTTATAGAAAAAAATTCCAAGATGACTAGTTTTTGGACTAGTCAAATACCCTAACTTTCCTAGGGTTGACTTTCAACCTATAATGAATCAGGGCCTAAAAAATGCACCACTGATATTTTGATACATCCTCTAGGACCCCTCCAAGTTTTGTTGTCTAAAATGTCCTAGAAATTTTTTTATAGCAAAACTTCCAACATGACTCGTTTTAGAAGCATCAAAAGTCTTATATCAAATGTTATGATACCAAACCCTTAAGATATCATACAAGACAAGAGTACACACCATGTGTAAAAATGTAAACATGGAGCACAACTCCAATATAGATAAGAAAGATAAGATACACAATAACTCATTGAAAAATAGGAGATCCATTTCCAAATAACCCCAGGCATTCCATAATCATTTCACATGTTCTCAACAACAACTACCTTACATTTCTATATACATATCCACATTGCACATGGAGCCCCTTCATAAGGCCAACCCATTACTGTTGATGTATATGTAACTTCGGAATGTATTCTTATATGTATTTTATATATTGTAACCCGATGTTTATTCAGGGATGTTTCTATTATGTATTTGAGTCATATTGTCTTACCCCGATGTTCCGATCAGGAGGATTATTAATGTAAACAATTATTGTCAAGTCATTAGGTAAGTCCCCACAGTTTCGGGGCACTTGGGTTATTATACACTAATTAAGGTGTAGGCTCGAGTAAGTAATTGTAAGTTAAGCCTACATGGTTGAGTGCACTTCAAGTCAACGGAAGAATATAAATAGAGAGTGAGAGTCTCTCTATTTATCACTTCAATTATATCACTTGCTCTCTCAAGTGTGGTGCACCTTTGGAGAAGGAAATACTTTGGCTTGACAGAAGACAGAAGGCTGCTGTTGTGTTGGGAGGTCATCTTACTGTTTTGGGATCACATCTTGTGGTGATACTATCTTAGAGGAAGTTGAGGGGTTTTCTCCATTTATGGTTTCCCCTCCTAAAATATTTGTGTCTCTTGTCTCTTGTGATGTGCTTATGTGATTGTTGTGCTTGTTATTCTCTCAGTGAAAAGATCTTAACATAATGCTAGCTTAAATGTTGAAAAACTAACAATTACATATTCATTTAGCCCCACAAATTCCCCCCTTATGGTCATACTATATACATTTAACCCCATACATGACCTTCTTAGGGTCATATCATGGAGATTGAAGTTGTTGTTGATGACCAATAGTTATACTCAAAATTAAGCGTGGAGATAGATATCCAATACCAACTATATCTATTAATTATGGCCATCAACTGATGCTCAAGACCAATTAAGTGTGGAGATTGACGAGCGAATCCTTAGATAACTCAATCTTGATATCAACCTTACTTTTAATCAAGATCAAGAAATTATACTTAAGACCAACTATGCATAGTGATTGATCTACAAGAATGACTACATGCTTTAATAAAGGTCGACGAATTATACTCAACCAAGTATGGAGATTTATTGTTGAGGATGAGTAATTATACTAAGGCCAATTATGAGTGGAGATAGATCTTCAAGACCAACTATACATTTTAATTAAGTTCCACAAATTAAACACAAGGCCACCTATGTGTGGAGATTGATCTTCAAGGCCAACCACATGTCCTAATCAAGTTATGCACCTTATACCAATGCCAACTATGTGTGGAGATAGATCTTCAAGGAATTAAGTTCCATAAATTATACTCAAGACTAACTAAGTCTAGCGATTGAAGTTGTTGTTGACAACAAGAGAATCCTTGAATCACTCAACATTGATATAAACCCTATTTTTAATCAAGGTTAACAAATTGTACTAAAGAGCAATTATATGTTTTAATGAGGTTCAACAAATTATACTCTAAGACCAATTAAGTGTAGAGATTACATTGTTATTGACAACTAACAGTTGTGACGCAATGCACTTTCTACAACCCAATATGAGGGAGAAATGTAATTATGTGCTCAAGGTGGAGTTGATACATGACACCTCAATAAAAGAATAAAATATTAAGCAAATACAATTTAAAATGTCGACCCTACCCTAAAGTTCAAAACCAAAGAGATATATTCAAATTAATTAAATTAATGAAACTTGGTTACTTCGTGCCATGCAAGGGGTTGAGCAATAATTAAAATAGGGATTTAGATATGAGGGATTTGAGCACATACAAGGGAGTTAGATATTAAACCAATACAGATCCAGCTTAACTATCCACCAAGGCACCGAAAGTGATCAAATCCCTTGAGGTGCAAACTTTCCCTCAAATTTTGCATTTTGAAAATGATTTGCACCTAAAGGGATTTGATCCCTCTCAACACTTGGTAGATGCAAAGTTAAGATGGATCTATACTGGTTATACTCAAGACCAACTAGGTGTGGAGAGAGAGCTTCAAAACAAAGTACATGTGGAGATAGATCTTCAAGATCAATTATATGTTTTAACCATGCTCACCAAATTATATTCAATACGAAGTAAGTGTGAAGTTTGATGTTACCATGTCGGCCCTAACCTAAAGTTCAAAACCAAATAGATATATTCCAATTAATTAAAACTATTGAAACTTGGACACTTCTTGCTATGCCAGGGGATGAACCATCATTAAATAGGGATTTACATACGAGGCATTTGAGCACAAGAGATATACCTATTTAACCAATAATGATCCATCTTAACTATCTAGTAAAGCACCGAAAGGAATCAAATCCTTTGAGGTGGAAACTTTTTCTTAAATTTTGCACTCCAAAAATGATTTGTACCTCAAAAAATTTAATCCCTTTCAACCTTTAATAAATTCAAAGTTAAAATAAATCTATATTAATTATACTCAAAACCAACTATAATGAAAAAAAAACTTCAAAACAAAATACAAAATACAAATAAACATATCTTGGAAATCAATTATATATTTTAATCATGCTCACCTAATTATATTTGTATAAATTTTAAAATGGCTATACACAAATAATTATAATAAAAACTGTGTGGAAAAAGAGCTTCAAAATAAATTACATATAAACATAGATCTTCAAAACTAATTATATGTTTTAACCATGCTCAACAAATTATATTCAATACCAAGTAAGTATAAAGTTTGAAATTATTGTATATAAATAATTATAATAAAAAATGAAGTATATGTAGAGATAAGTCTTCAAAATCAACTAGTGGGGCCTCATGTAGAACACGTGGTTGGGGCTGTCTCCAATTGACATCTATCCCACGATTATATATACATGGCACCTAGAACACTATATATTCTAGATATGAAAAAGTCTTAAAACCAACTAAGTTGTTAAATTATACTTAAACTCAACTAACTTAACATATTTTTTTGCTTCGAACAATTAGGTAGATGGTAGATTTTTGGATTCCCATAAATGTATATTATGATTTCATTTTCATGAATATGATTATGATAAAACAAGTATGAAAGGAATATTAAAAACTAACTCGGTTAAAATCAAATTATATATTTAAATAGAGTTGTAAATTATACTCAAAACCAATTAAGTAGGAAATTAGAAAATATATTGTTATTAATCTAAATCTACAAATTACACCCAGTGACCCAATACCAAACCAAACATGTTGACCAAAGACGAACGTGTGGAGATAGAAGACTGTATATGTGGAGAGAGAGGAGAGAGATGGTTCACCAAAATGCAAGAGTAGACCAGCGCATTTGCGACGTACCCGGGGAAATGACAAGGAAATCGCTGCTTATTGGACTGACCGACATAAGTAGAAAAGAGGAAAGTGGTGGTTGGCATTAGGTGGGCCTCTGGGAAATTGCCTCAGTTTTCTGATCCAACGGCTGTTGCTCTCTCCAATGCCTCGGGAAAGACGGGGAGCCGTCGGACGAGGAATCTGGCGACGCGCTTTTCTCGATGACGACATTGACACGGGAACACCTCTGTATTTTTATTCTTTTCTTTATTGATTTATCACGCGGATCAGAGCCTTCCTCGTGGATGCACCTCAGGAATTGGATGGGATTCGAGTGGACTGGATTGGAATGGAATAGACTGCCTGTTCTTCCTTGCCATTGCCATTGCCATTGACTATGTCTGGACTCTGAAGGGGAACAGTACCTGAGAGGTTTGAGAGGCCTTATTTAGGAGAAAGAGGTCTTAAGAGGCTAAAGTTCAATTTCTGTGCTCTGCTCTGCTCTGCTCTGGTTTTGTTGAGTCTTTGAGCGAGATTTGGTGGGTATTTGACTGTTTTGTTGGGATGCCGACGAGATACTGGTGCCATGAATGCCATAGGTCTGTGGTGTTGGATAGGAGTAGGCGCGTGGAATGCCCAATTTGTGAAGGGGGATTTGTAGAGGAAATGGGTAGTAGGGGGTTTGAAGATCGATTCCGGCCTCCAAGATGGATGGCAATGGGGAGTGGGGGAGATGAGGGCTTGGCTGCATTTTATGAGAACTTCGACATGGATGCGGGGATGGGCATGAGATTTGAACGCGGGATGATGATGCCGCCCAGGGCGCCGAGGCGGCGAAGGCCTGATCATCATCATCAGCATCACATGCAGATGGTAGAAGCCGTGCATGCCTTAATGAGCCATCTGCACAGATCGCGTGACGCGGAGTCGTCCCGCGGGAGGATACCGCAGTTCCGCGAACGGATCCCACAGGCCCTGACCCGCACTTCTGATCACATGCTTTTGTTGCGCGGACCTATGGATGGTGGCGTTGAGCTCTTTATCCCGCGGAACCGCAGGTATACGCTTGATGAGGTTATGGAGCAGCTGAGTCAGCAGTTTCCTGAGAGTGGCAGATGCGGCCCTCCACCTGCGTCCAGGAGTGCCGTTGACGCGATGCCGACGGTGAGAATCGCGGAGAAGCATTTATGTATTGAGTCACACTGCGCTGTGTGTACCGATGAGTTTGAAATCGGGGGGGAGGCGAGAGAGATGCCGTGTAAACACATCTACCATGCCGATTGCATTCTTCCATGGCTGGCTCAGCACAATTCGTGCCCTGTTTGTCGACATGAGATGCCGACAGATGACGAGGTAAGGGCAAAGTTGATCCGGATTCTTTCCTTTCTTTCATTTTTTTGCCTCTTTTTTTTAATGATTCCCCAATGTTGCAGTGGCGAGCATCCACCGCCTATCAAGAGGTTGGGTTCTCAGGGACAGATCATTCCCCGCAGTGCTCCAGTGCCCCAGGGACAGATCGTTCCCCCAGATAATGTGCCACTTCTTGTGAAAATGGAACCCTGGTGGGGGCTGGGGCTATAAAAGCGCCTAACTTTCACCAACGCAGCTCGCCAATAGAGCGCCCCAGGGACAGATCGTTCCCCCAGATAATGTGCCACTTCTTGTGAAAATGGAACCCTGGTGGGGGCTGGGGCTATAAAAGCGCCTAACTTTCACCAACGCAGCTCGCCAATAGCGTATGGTTGGATCCATGTCACCAATACCCCTTTGTGGGTAGCGTGTTGGGACTTCTTATGAGGATGAAATTTTTATCAAGGCTTATAACAATACCCTATCTTCACAAACCCGGTTTGCATCCTGGTTGATTAAGACTTTAATGCATTGACCTTGAAGTATTATCACATGAGAGGCCCTGTTGTAGATTTGATTTCCTAGATGCATAGTCGAGATTATTAGAACAGAGATAAGGAAAGCTACAGCAACAGCAAAAGCCCAGGATGCAATTTAGTTATTTTCTGATTTCTGATTTCTCAAAATTTATGTCTTCATTCTTGTACTCAACTTTACTGGATTGCCTTGAAGTATTGATCACATGGGAGGCCCTTTCACAGCATTGATTTTCTAAATGCATGTTAACCCTGGTGGGGGTATAACAGCGCCCCGTGCCCCACTTTTACTGACTTGGCTTCGCTTCACTGGATTTTACTTGACCTTGAATTCTTGAGCACATGAGAGGCCCTTTAATAGATTTGATTTTCTAGATGCATAGTAGAGAATAGAACAGAGCTAAGGAAAGCCAAAAGAAAAGGCCTATGAGATAGTCTAGTTATTTTCTGATTTCTCCTCATTCATGTCTTCGTTTTGTATCCGACTTTATTGGATTGTTCTTGAAGTATTGATCACATGAAAGACCCTTTTACGTTTTTTTATTTTCTAAATGCATAGTAAAGAATAGAACACGTTGCCCTTCTGCAGTTCTATATTTCTAAATGCATAGTAGAGAATAGAGCACAACCTTTTTATACCTTTGATTTTTTAGATGCGTAGTAGAGAATATAACACACAAGGTGATAAGATAAAATAATTTTTTGATTTCTCCAAATTCTTGTCTTCATTTTTGTACTCAACTTTACTGGATTGATCTTGAAGTATTGATCACATGAAAGGTCCATTTCAACTCTGATTTTTAAATGCATAGTAGAGAATAGAACACAGCCCTTTTACAGCTTTGATTTTAAAATAATTTTCTGATTTCTTTAAATTCTTGTCTTCGTTTTTGTACTCTACTTTATTGGATTGATCACATGAAAGCCCTATTTGTAGCTCTGATTTTTAAATGTATAGTAGCTCTGAGAATAGAACACAGCCCTTCGACAGCTTAGATTTTAAAATAATTTTGTGATTTCTCCGAATTATTGTCTTCGTTTTTGTCCTCGACTTTACTGGATTGATCTTGAAGTATTGATCACATGAAAGGCCCATTTGCAGCTCTGATTTTTAAATGCATCGTAAAGAATCGAACACAGCCCTTCTACAGTTTTCATTTTCTAAATGCATATGAGTAGAGAATATAACACGTAAGATAATAAACTAAGATTAGTTTTTAAATGTCCAACAAATAACCACAGAAGTAGGTCAATGGGTCTAAAAGAGCTTTACTGGATTGACCTTGAGATCACATGATTACAGCTTTCATTTTCTAGATACATAGTATATATTTTTAGAACAGAGCTAGGGAAATCTAAAATCAAAATTCCAGGATGCAATTTAGTTATTTTCTTATTTAAGTTATTTTTCCAAATTCGTGTCTTCATTCTTGAACTTAACTTTACTGGTTTGACCTTGCAGTATTGATCACATGAGAGAAGAGACCCTTTTACAGATTTGATTTTCTTGATGCATAGAAAAGATTATTAGAACAGAGATAATGAAAGGCAAAAGCAAAAGTCCAGGATTCAATTTAGTTATTTTATGATTTCTCCAAACTCATGCTGTCATTCTTGTTGTACCTTACATCTTAGATCTTTGCTATTGATGTTGAACTTAGTTTCTAGGAACTACTCTTGCACTCCACAGATTGTGCACACTATTAGTACCGTTGATCACTTGGTCATGGTCACTCTCCGTATGATATCATTCGCCATTGCATTTGTTGCTTCGACCACTCCCTGGAGGATATCAACTACCAGTGCATTGTCCTCTTCACAGTTATTGATGACTCCAACGAGGAGGCTGTAATGTGGTCAACCCACGTCCTTAGTGTAGCCAGCTCTAGTTTCAGTTCCAACACCAACTCCAGCTCCAGCAGGCCTTGACATCCTCTACTTTGTTTTTGCACTGAAACACTTTTGTACATACACCTGGCTTTCTTTTTTTTAATTTTCCAAAGAAAACCTTGTGGGGAAACCTAAGGGATGCTTCCCAACATTCATGGATGACATCCTTAATAAACTTGTCAGTGTAGACTCGTGCACCTAACCTAGGGGGTCTGAACAGGGCACCTGCTGGCACAAAACCAGCCAATATACCCAACAACATTGTTGACAACCAATTGAGCTAACCCCTTGAGCTACTTGCACCTTCATTTATATCTTCTATTGACTAGATATTTAGCTTTTAGCTAGACACTTAATTCTTTGTCTTTTCTGTTTTTACGATTGATCTAGGAATTGCTTTCACACATTGTATTTACACTGGATGTACTCTTTTAGTCCAGTGACCTAGTTTTGTGGTCATTTGTTAGACATTAATAAAATGATCTGATCTTGTCTTTTTTCAATTTTCTAACAGAGTTATGACCGGCAGAGCGCAAGATCTTCAACAGAACAGGAGCCATCGACATCCCAGTCCCAGGAACCCTCAGCTTCCCAATCCCATGTTGGGCTGACCATATGGGGGCTCCCTGGCGGTGGGTATGCAGTTGGCAGATTCTCGACTCCTACTGTCGGCAGGAGTTCTTCTTCCTCTGTGATATTCAACAGAGGGCTTGGTGGTTCAGATCCAGGTAATAACACAAGTGGAGAAAGCCAAGGTAGGCGCAATCCTTTCTCCTTTCTCTGGCCTTTCCGTTCATCCAATTCGAGCCAAGAAAGCTCTTCAACTTCTACAAGTGACCATCATGCCAGAAGATGGTTCGGTTAGAAGATAACTGTGTTACCAGAAACCTGACAAGGAGATCCATTTCTCGTTCCATCCCAGTTCCTGTTGTTTCCATTCCATCTCAACACTACATGATTAGATTACTAATCAATGTTACGTGTCGGTTCACTTTTCTTTATCTTCAAAATCCTCTATCCTCATTTCTCGTTCAGTTCTGGTAACATAGTTTTAATGGAGACCTGCAGGTGCTCAGATGTGCATTGAAATAAAAGAAAACAATAATAAGGGCATTTGCAAGTTCACTGTTATAATTACCTTCCTTTTGCAACCCATAATTATTCGCTGCTGGTTGCAACTAGTCTCTGTTTTTACCTCTGGGCTTCCCGCTGCTGGCATGTTTACAGAAGCTCTAATTTTAACCTTTTTGGCTTTTCACAAGAACATTTTGGGGGCTTCCAGAATCAGCTTAGTCTGTGCTATTTTTCATTCCTATGAATGACATGGATACATCAAGCCCAACGTTGGAGTTTTCAAGTGTGGTGGTGCTCCGGGAATCCTCTTAGGCAGGCATGGACTCTGCATAGCTTGACTATTTTGGATTACCCTATTGGGCTGCTTTTTAAATTTACTGATGTAAATAAGCCTTTATATTTTCTTCATGTGACCATGTGTAGTGTTGCCTACCTTTGTACGCTTGTACCATGGTTTTTTACTTCTCTTCCCTGTCAAACATGGTGGACAGGTTATTTCAAAGTTGCAATTTTCACAATCTTTGCATTTTCTGCAAGTATCCTCAAATTAAATTTTATATATAATATTCTATCCAGATGTCTTATGTTGATAGACTTTTTCCAAGCATTTTTTGGAGATGACATAAGAACATGTCCGTTCGTTTGAGCTCTACCAGTGTCAAATGTAACGAGTTCCACCAGAAGAAAGTTGCTTGTATTTTTCGATATATCCGGATTGATACCCATCTTTACTCAGGTGGGTTTAGTCATTAAGCAATTTAGTTAGATGCTTTTATGTCATATTATATTACAATGCTATCAGGTTATATAATTGTGCATGAATGATAGCATATAATGGTTTATGCAAACTGCAACTTATATCCAAATAGTAGACGACAGTTGCTCGCCTTTTCTATTTATATATTAGTTCTCTGTTAAGGGATGGATTTAAATTCTACGAGGTTTTGAGAAAGCAAGTAAACTTTTGCTTAATAGTTGCATTAAAACTACCTCCTGAATTCTGTGTACATGAATCTGTATTAATTCTTCGCATATCTTTGAGGGTGCATCTTATTTTGCTCCTACAAGTTTCTCGTAGGGGAGGTAAGCTACTGCCATATTTCATGCATATACGTACTTGTCCTCGTTTTTCCGGTGGTGATTATAGGCCAATCAATTTGGAGCAACTTGTGTGAGCATATAATTCAGATAGAGAAGTTCTCAAAAAATGTTTGTATCAGTGTATTTATCAAGATAAGATAGACCATTCCATTTTGTATTCCATGAATATCTAAACGATAAAATATTTTCTGAAAGTAAATGGACAATTCAATTCACTCGAGGTTTTATGTGGTTTTGTTTCCTAATGTTTGTTGTAGATTTTAGCAAATCTTTGTTTTGTCTATAAATTTGTCTTAATCTGAATCTTTTTTTTCGGATAAAGACGTCTTTACAATAAATGAAAAGGAATGCGTTGTGTGATACAAATTTATTCTTAAGCATATAAATGAGAGCGGGGCAGGAATGAATGTCTGGCATTCCTATTCATCTGGTTCAACTTCAAGTCGAACTGATTTTTTATTGCAACTCATAAACCATTTCTTTTAGCTTTTCCTTTTTCAGGAATCAATGGAAGTAGTAGACATATTATCCTTTCTTTTATGTTCAAATTTATTGATATAGAGAATACTTGCAAGTATTTGAACAATGCAACAATTTCATAGGGTATCCTTGGCTTACTGTGTAACATAGCTTGTTCCATGTAGCATAAAACTTCACTCTAGTTGATGAGCAACTGAAAAATTGAAATATCGTTCTGATGGTTATGCCCCACCTTCTTGGTGCTGGAGTAGATGGCTTAGTCTGCACTACAGGAATTATATACAATTATTGGCATAGGAAGACAACAGCAAAAGTGTGCATTACCATAACCACTGCATTGGGTTATATGAGAGTTTGAATGAGTGAGCTTTATTCAACCCTTTCAAACCGAAGTTTTATATATAGAGAGCTTTGTTAACTTTTTTCAAACCATTATATATATATATATATAGTTTGACAACAGCAAAAGTGTGCATTACCATAACCACTGCATTGGATTATATGAGAGTTGAACGAGAGAGCATTATTCAACCCTTTCAAACTGAAGTTTTATTTATAGAGAGCTTTGTTAACTTTTTTCAAACCATAATATATATATAGTTTGAGAAGGTTGAATAAAACAATTTTGGTGTCAAAAGAGTTGAATAGATGATTATCGTCTCATTGATATTAACTTTGGTTTATTTTTTGAACAACTTTAAAATAAACATATGCAAGTCATCATAGTTGTGGTTACCAAATTAGGAAAGCTGGTATTGTTCTTAAAAAATTAGGAAAGTTGGTATTGAAGTAAATGTTTTGAAATTATGTTTTAATGTGTGGGTGTGTTCTTATATTTTGATTATAAATTACACCATATTTAACTTGGATACTAAATATCTGTTTACTAACAATTAATTTACTTAGATACTAAATATCTGTTTACTAACAATTAATTTAATATTAGATATATATCATACCAGGGGAAATATTTTTTTTGTGTGGAAGTACTTATTTTTTGTGATTTAAATCTTATTAAAAAATAAGAATTGAATTTAATATACATTTATTTTAATTATATTTGTAATTTTACACTTTTGAAAATATTTTCAAAGAAAAGACATGATTAGATGCAAAGTTATTATCAAAAGTGAACTGATTGGTCCAATATGCTATTGCTTGAATACATGTTTAATCCTTATTATTTTTTCAAATATAAAATCCTATGTTTAATTTCAGTTATTTTTGAAATATAAAATCCTAGTTGTGATAGGGTAATAGAACAATTTATTTTTCTCTGTTCCAAAAATTTTAAAATAAATATATGTGAGTCATCATAGTTATAGGGATTTCAAAAATTTGAAAAGTTTGTATTGTAGTAAATACTTTGAAATTATGCTTAAATGTGGACACCTACTATATATATAGGGTTAATTGTAAATTACATCATATTAAAAAGCTTTAAAATAAACATATGCAAGTTACCATAGTTATGACGAGTTAAACAATTAAAAAAGTTAGTATTGTAGTAAATACTTTGAAATTATATTTTAATATAACTTTATATATTTATATTGTATTAAAATTTTGTATATAAATAATTTTTTAATTTTTATAAGTACTTTTCCATTGTCTTTATTTTTTCAGAGGAAAAAATACCAGTCTTTGTTATTCATATGAATCAAAAGATATCATTTTCAATATCAGCATGATGACTGCCAGTGCCTAAATCCAAACATCTACCAATGTAGATAACAAAACAAAGCAGCAGATACATCATATACATATCTGCGAGGAGATTGCCAGATCCCAATTCCAACATCTACAAATATAAATGACATTACCAGCAGCAAATGCAAAAGAGAAAGTCTGATCATAGCAGACTTTTCTCATCATCCCTGATATACAAGTCAGAAAATACTGAGGAATATCAAAGATGAACTTCAGACATACAAAATCAGAGCAATACATGCTGGCAAGTAGGACTCTACATAGTATAGTAAGAAGTAATCAATCAATAGCTGAAACCATGCTGAACAAAAGAGATATTCAACTACTCTAAAAGAGATTTAAATTGCCTTGATTCACAATCAATCCATCCAAAGATTCTGAAAAAGTAACAACTCCCATATCCAACTTCATGCCTTGTTTTGAGAGTGCATCTGCCTGCATGTTATGCTCACGATATGTATGTTTAAAGATCACCGGCGGGGCCTTTTGAAGCAAAAGTCTAATGTCGCAACACCAGTGCATCAGAGATGGCACATCAAGTGCAGAAATTCTGTTAAGCCATGAGATAATAACCAAAGAATCCCCATAAATCAGCTGCATAGGAATACCCATCAATAAGCTGACTCTAAGAGTTGCCCAGCAAGCCAATAACTTTGCTCTTGTATTCGAGCTTCTTCCACAGCCCATGGAAAAACTATAGAAATGAGAATCATTAATATAAATCACATAACCTGATCCTCCAATATACTCCGCTGCAGCTCCATCGAAAAAACCACAAGGAAAACATTTTATTGGTTCAGGACCTATATTGCGAATTTTGTGAAATTTCATAGGCACAGGGAAAGTATTTATCAAGTCTTCAATTCGAGCAATCAAAGCTTGAGAAGGAAGGTTTTTTATTTTCAAATAGGCTGAAGTTACGAGTGAGCCAGATTCCCCATAATATAAACAGAGGCAAGTAGAGGTAAATGACAGAACTCGTAGTACAAGAGAACCAACAGTCCAAGAAGGAGTGGACAGAGCTGAAGATAGGGAAAGAGCAGTTGAATTTTTCCTCAAAGAAAGTGTATATACGGGTAGAAAAATAGATGTTGAATATCTTTTAGGTTACCTTCACAGAGAACACAACGACTGGGCCCATTGATGCCTCTAGTCTGCAATTGATCCCAGGTTAATATCTTTCGAAATATCAATAACCAGATAAAACATTTTATTTTCAGAGGGATAGTCAAAGTCCACAAAATTTTCAGAACCTTGTCATTTAATTCTGAACAGCTATTAGAAATTACACAAGAATAACCTTCAGCAGTAGTTAACGGCCCTATATACTTATTATGAGTCCAAATTAAAGTATCAATTTGATCAGTGAGCCGTATACGACCAAATTCCAGACCCTTTATATAATTATCCCAAATAGATTTCCACTCACCAATAAGATCAAGATCGTCTGCAGAGAACCAGTAACCTTTGGCATTTGGAGTATGATTGCGAGCCTGAGCTAAGGAACAAATGCCAAAATCCTCTAAATATTCTCTCAATCCTCTAGGCAGAGTAAAAGAGGATCCCATACCCACGATAGGGTCTGCACCCAGGCAAATGGATTCACCATTACCAACTTGCCAGGTAATTCCTTTGCCAATCCAATTTAAGGTAGCAATGAAGCCCTACCAAATAATAGAGGCATTGTTAAAAATGAAGTTCTTGTGCCTGAGCCAAAGGTGAAAAGGCTTATTTTTTAGATATTTAGTGGTGATAAGAAGATTCCAGATGCCTTTGCTGTTGACTGCCAGCCAAAAATATTTCATTCTCAAAGAAAGACTAAAGCTAGGGAGGTGCTTAATACCCCAGCCACCGTGGGAAGTGGGTCGAGCCAAAAGATGCCAATCCACTAGATGAAATTTGTTAGTCTTATCAGAAGATCCCCACAAAAAGGAAAAAAATCATTTTTTCTGAGTTTATCTAGAATAGAAGATGGAATCGGAACCAAAGCCATCCAGTAGACTGGCTTGTTAAAAAGGACAGCACGAATACGAATAAGCCTACCTCCCATGGAAAGAAACCTGTTTGTCCAATGAGAAATTTTCTTTTCAAATTTCGATAACATCCAGATCCAATCTTTTACCAGGTAGCAATTTGGTTTTAGAAAATATCCCAAATAAGTAAAACCTTTCTGAAAATCCTCAGACCTATAAGGGAGGATACCTGTAATTCTTTGGAGAATTGCCTCATCTATACCTTTTTGTAGAAAACAAGATTTGTTCACATTAATACTCATACCTGAGGCCTCACAGAATATATCCAGAATGCCTTTGAAAGCCAGCCATTCTTCAACGGAACCCAAACCAAATAGAATCACATCATCTACAAATAGTAAATGGGTGAGGGAGAGCTTAGATGAAATTTTTATGCCTTTAACCTTCCCATTCCGTTTAGCATCCTCAATCAGGAGACTAAGCCCTTCTATAACCAGAATGAACAATAGCAAAGATAAAGGGCAGCCCTACCTTAAACCCCGTGAGGCAGGAAAAAAAGAGGAAGAAAAGCCATTAATAAGAACAACAAAATTAGCTGATGAAATGCAACCTAGGATCCAATTAACTCCAACAAGGGGAACTCCAATTTGAATAAGTAAAAGACGAATGAAGGTCCAATTAGCTCTATCGAAGGCTTTAGATAAATCCAGCTTGAGGATGAGGGCACATTTATTTTTGGAGTAGACGGAGTGCAAGACTTCCTGAGTAATAGCAATGGCTTCCTGGATTAGTGGATTTTTAAGAAAGCCAAATTGTTGTGGAGAGATGGAGGTATCCAGAAAGGGTTTAAGCCTCATAGCTGCAACTTTGGAAATCAGTTTATAGCAGAGATTACAAAGGGAGATAGGTCGATAGTCAACGAAAGAAACAGGCAGGTCTGTCTTTGGGATAAGAGCTAGAAAAGTAGAATTGAGAACAGGAGCCACTCTGCCCGAGGTTCTGGCTGATTCCACCACATTAACAAGGAGAGGACCCAAAAGATCAAAAAAGAACAAAAAGAACTCGACTGGCCAACCATCCGGCCCAGGAGCCTTATCTTTTTTAAGGAGTTTAAGAGCCTTTTCCACTTCCAAAATAGAAACAGGTCTTGAAAAGGAATTTTTATCCTCCATGTTAATAAAAGCGGGAAAGAGACGAATAACCTTCCGTTGAGATTCCAGTTTTGTCATCTTGTCATCTTCAAACATAGTCTTGAAATGTTTAATACCAAGGGCTTTTAGACTTTGATCATCAGAAACCCAAGTACCCAACTCATCTTTAAGACTCCAGATAGCATTATGATTTTTTCGAGCTGTAGCCACAGCATGAAAATACTTGGTATTAGCGTCCCCCTTAAGCGCCCAGGTAATTCTGCTTTGAAGTCTTGCAGAAGAAATTTCATAATCAGACAATTTTTGTAGAGTTGCTTTAAGAGAGCATAGCTTAAGTTGCTGTTCATGGTTTAAAATTGCTGACAGAGATGAATGGAGAAGAGAACTAATTTCCTCTTCCAAAGCAGCTGACTTATCCTTCATTTTTAATGCTTCAGATTTAGTCCAAGATTTAACCTTATCTTTTAGAGTTTGAAGTCTACAGGAGAGATCATTCATGGCATCCTGAGAGGGATCCGGTTGAATAAGAGGCCATTCAGAACGAACCATCTGAACAAAATCTTCATTATCTAACCAAGAATGATTAAACTTAAATGGATAAGCACTAGAAGTTTGTTGGCCTATCCATTCCAAGACAATAGGAAAGTGGTCAGAAATCCCACTTCTGTGAACCCATGCTCTATACTTTGGCAGAGAGCTGATCAGCTGTTCCGACAACAAAAAACGATCAAGCCTTTTGGAAATACCATCTTCCCCTATCCTCCCATTCCTCCAGGTAGGAATAGCACAGGGAGGAGCAACATCCACTAAGTTGTGTTCAGAGAAAAGACTCGAGAAAAAAAAACCCAATGGATCTGTAAGGGCTTTGGATCCCCGGATTTCTGAAGCATTCAAAGTAAGATTAAGATCCCCTGCTAAGATGAGATTAGGCAAAGAAAGAAGACCTCCCGAAGCTGCAGCATTCCAGAAAGAATCGCGATTAAGGTAAGGACCATAGCAGTTTAAGATTGAGAGGTTTAGGGAAGATCCCCGGATCGAAGCTTTTAGCAGAATACCAGCAACAGTATGGAAGACTTTGCATTTAATGATTTTTGGATTCCATCCAGAGAGAATGTCCCCAGAGAGGCCATTAGAACTAAGAGCACAAAACTCCCAGCTCGGGCAAAGTTTAGAAAAGGCATATAAAGCAGGATAAGGACTAGTCATGGTTTCTTGAAAGAGGACAACATCAGGAGAAAGAACAAACAGCAAATGACGAAGGCTTTTTTGCTTGGCCAGACTCCCCAGGCCACGAACATCCAGAGAAAGGATGCGCATTAGGAAACCGAAGAGTCAAGGGTCAATGCTCTAAGGACCCGATGAGAGGGAGAAGAAAGAGATCGCTCTGCTGCTTTTAATCTTTCAGATAGAGGAGTATAAGGAGTCTGGACTGAATCAAATGATTCAAGGGGGGGCTTAGATGATTTTTTCTTCCGCCTAATAGTAACATTCTCAAAGCGGATAGAATCTAGAGGGAGAACCGAGGGGGAGAGAGGTGTCTTATCAGAGAAAATACTTAAAGATTTTTTCAAAGAAGGATCGACAAAGGAAGGGGAAGCTGCGGGGCTGATAGAGGGCGAACCAGAAGACTGGGGCCTAGTCTAGCCAGAAGCGGAAAGAGGGGGGAAGTCAGCCTCAGAAAACAGAGGAACGGGGGAAATGTCTGTCGAAGGGATAGAAGAGGGAACAGTATTGAACAGGGCATCAATAGAAACTCCAGAGTGAATTGGAGCTGAGGGGGGACAAAGAGCAGTGGCAAAAGGGGAATGCTCATGAATCAGAGAGTCAGTCAAAAGAGGATCCAACCGGTCGGGCTCCTTAGGAGGAGAACGGGAAGGAGTGAAGTCTGAAGGCAAAGGAGCTTTTTTGCTGCTAATCACTGAGTCAATTATATCCAGATCAAGATCTGATACTTCCCCAAATAGAGAAATAGCAATTTTCAACCGACCAGAAGAGGAGACATTTTGTACCGGAGTTGAACAATCCTTTGATGGAGAAAATAAAGGGGATTTAACAAAAGAATCTGTTAATGAGCGCTTGACAACCCCTCTATGGAAAGAAGGACAGTCACGGCGTAAATGGCCAGTCTCCCTACACACACTGCATCTAAAGGGAATACCTTGAAAATCCAAGCGTTGAATAAACAAACGCTCATGGCAGAGAATCTCTACTTTAGTTTGGAGGCCTTTAGTGATATCAAGTTCAACAAGAATTTTAGCCTTTCTTTTATCAAAAGTATTCATGAAATCATCCTCTAGTGCCACAAACAGGCCTATAGTGTTTCCAACTCCTTCCAAAAGAGATCGATTCCAGAGCGGGAAAGGAAGCCCTGGGAGAATAGCCCACAGATGGCGTTTTTTCACTCTTTCTCTCACTGGATCAAAGTTTACATGCCATCGATCAAGCACTAATGAACCAGTACCCACTCTCCATAAATGGCTTAAGACCTCAGAGGCATGAGATTCCTCTAAGAAGACAAAAACGATCCAGCCTCGAACCAACACGCTGATAGTTGGAACATAGGATAGAAAGGGTTTCCAATACTCAGAAGCCTAAGAAACCCAGTCTTTTTTCTCCATGGAAGCATACTCCAGCCTACCAATTAATGCCCGACGACTCAAAGCTTCCACCCGGTCCATATAAATATCCCGACAACCACATAGCGTAGTTTCCCTTCCAAAATTTTGTAGGCCTTTGCCTTCCTACGCCTCTGAAATCGAGCAGGACCATGGTCCAATCTAGGGTCGGGAGACCCATCATGGGTCTCCACCATAAGAACCAAGGAATAAACTTCCCAGAAAGCAGTCCCCAAAACAGAACAAAAATACTCACTCAATAGCAGACTGGCATGATCAAACCCCGGTCATTTGAGCAGCAAGAATAAAGGGCTTTGAAACAAATCTCCTTAATGAAAAATCTCAGCTACCGAACCCGGCATAGATAGGATCATAACATATGGAAGGAAGACAGTCGGACCCCAAGTATCAATGCAATCCAGAATGCAAAGTAAATCCATAAAAAGAACAGCACCTCATCTAAAGCAGACCATTCAAAATCGAACCTCACACAAATAAGCAATCAGAAAGAAAGGGCTCTATATCAGAAACTTTTAATAGAAACCTCAGATAATATTATCGGCACCAATAGAAGAAATCATATATAATAGCAGATAGTCAAAACCCAATTTATGCCAAATAATATCCAAAACCCCGAATCAAATGAACGAATCCCGTGCAAATAGGCAGCATATTTAGCACATATAATATAAAAGACAGTCAAACCCCAAAGAAACCGATAATTATCCAGAATGCCAAGTATATCTCAAACAATAGCAGGCCAGACAATAACAAATCTCAGCAATAAACATCATCAAATGCCATTTATCATATAACCTAAGATATAACAACCGAAATCATACCGTCCCTAAATGAATCATCCATATGAGAGACAATAAAAAAAAACCCCAGATTACCGATTATAATCAGAATGCATTATGGGCAAACAAATTATGGATATAATCAACAATAATCCCAACAGAAACGACGTCGAAATGAAACTGTCATCATTGAACCCTTGAATCTTTGTAGCCGATGGAGGCGCAGACCCAAACAGCAACACGCCAATACAATCCAAAAATTGAAACCCGGTGAAAAACCCCACTCCAAGACGAAGAAAAAGGACGCAAGAACTAGGGTTTAAGCCACAGTACTACCCCTTAGGCTATCGGGCAGGTAGACTTCACAGAGAACAACGGCTAACCCTAAAAACCGCAGACATAAATAGGGGATTGAACTAAACAAAACAATAAAAAATACCAGCCTATAACCAGAGTCAGGATAACTTGGCGGAGAACCATCGCCCGACCAAATGGCCGAGTCAATGAAAGTAGGTTACCCACTGGGTAATAACCAAATCTAACCCTTTGGTTTCGCTGACCGAGAGACAACAAGGCGAAGACAAAAAATCAGACAAACCCTAATAAAACCAACTCCCGACAGACTCATTCAAAAGGACAAGTTACTGTACAAGGACAACCAACTCATTCGAAAAGAGTGGTTCGCCACCCAAAACGACGTGCGAAGAAGGTGACAGAGCCGACAAAAATGATAAATTCTCACTTTTTAAAACTGGTTGGTACTAGTGCTCGATTATGAGGAGGGACTCCAGTTGCTGGGAGCGGCTAAAGCAAAAATTAGGCAATCCAACAAAACCAATAAAAAACCAGAGGGAGGTGACAGAGATAGCTGTTTGGCCGACTAGTCCAGTAATACCGAAAGAACCAATCAATAATGCCAATACGAAAAGGGTATTGACAAAACACTCCCGTAGTAACCCAGAAGAAAGAAGAAAGAACCAATGAAACAACAAAAAACCTAATCAGCCGGGAAACAAACACAGAAGAACAGTTGGGAGATACCAGTTAGTGTATCGGCCAGAACCTGGAAGGAGCGTAGTGCCCGTAGCCATCCCGACAGAAGCCTGTGAGAACTTCAACCTGCGAGCTGCAAGCAAACCCTCGCTCGCCCATCATCCCGACCCTCCCCATTCTATGCCAATCTCTCATCCTTTTTCCTTACTTTGGCAACACCACACACATGAAACGTGCATGAAGAATTCTGCATGTCTTTCCTCTTTTCCATTGTCTTTTAAATCTTAATAAAAAAAAGTAAGAATTGAATTTAATATACACTAGTTTTACTTATACTTGTAATTTTACGTTAGTACAAAATATTTTTAAAGAGAAGACATGATTAGATGCAAAGTTATTATAAAAAGCTAGAATTGATTGGTTTAATATGCTTGAATAAATGTTTAATCCATATTACTTTTTAAAATATTAAAGCTTAGTGATATGCCAAATTAAACAAAATTAGAGTATATGATTGAATAAATGTTTAATTATTATTAAAAGTTAGAACTGAGTGGTCCATTATGGTTGAATAGATGTTTAATCTTTGTTTATTTTTGAAATATAAAATCCTAGTTGTAATAGGGCAATTGAACAAAATTAGAGTACTGTAATTTTTGAATCAAGTGGACTATCCTTGTAACACTTCAGTGTTACTTGTAACTCTTTGTTTACAATGTGAACAAAATAAGAGGACCAGAATTTTCGGATTCAGTGGACTATCCTTGTAATTTTTCACTGTTATTTGTATCTCTTTGTTTACAATGTAGATCAATCAAATAAAAAAGCTAATCTCTTAGTCTTCTTGAAGTATTTGTTAGGAGGATCGACCTCTATGACACATGCACCCAAACTTGGGCAAAATTTATATTTGATAAAGATGACTGGTAGGTGCATTTTCTACTTTAACCCACTAATTATTCTTCTTTGACATGATGAGAAATCCACCAATTGAGCCCTTGCTACAGTTGATGTGTTAGGTAAGTTTCCTTGGATTATGTACACAAGGTTGAAGGTTGAGTCCTTGGTATATTAGCATGCTTAGTTTAAACACCGAGTTAATTCCTTGAATGTCTAAACTATACACAATGTGTTGCGTTCTCTTAGTAGTTGGCCTTGGACGGCTTAAACCCCTTCTGGATTATGCACTCAAATTCTATAATCTCTAACCATATATTTAACAACTAGGCCAATTAGAGATTTCAATTCATGAGGATTTCTAGGACCTTAGAACTTCTGGATTATGCACTCCAATTCTATAATGTCTAACCATATACTTAACAATTAGGCCAATTAGAGATTTCAATTCATGAGGATTTCTAGGACCTTAGAACTTTTGGCTTTCTCATTGAGACGTAATTGGTTATTAAGTAGTCAAATCATGTGGTTGCTCCTATTTTGTGATCTTACAACAAACCAATGTTCTAGAAAGTTGTTATTGGTTTGATCACATGTTTCCCTTGTACTCATTCACACTTGCATGCTTCCATGTTAACATTCCATAAACTTATGAAATCTTCATTCACCTAGACCCGTGTTCTAGAAATATGTCATTGGTTTGAACCCATGTTTCCCTTGTTCTCATTCACATCATGCTTCAATGTTAAGATCCCATAAACTTATGAAATCTTCATTCACTCAAGGAAGGAAAAAATACTTGAAGATTCATCATTGCAGTGGATTCATTTAGCATATATTTTGGTTAGAGGTTCATATCAATCTTTGTGTCCAAAGATATGGTTAGAGGTTCAAATCAATCTCACTGTTCGAGGATATGTTGTCCTATCATCTAGGTGTATGCATTCATAAGCTTTGCATCTCATCTATTTTTGCGGATGATTTTGTAGTGCATGGCAATTTATATTATCTCCTAATTTAATTGTCAATGGTTTTGGTTTTATTTTGGTATTTACTGTCAATTTCAATGTTTACATTGTAAAGTCTTGAGATTTTTTTTCATATATTTTTGGTATTGTTTTTTGGGTAAAATATAAAAAAGTATTTGCACCTTATTTGCACAAATATCTTAAAACCCTATGTCAATCCACATTAACATTAATCTCACACCCTCATGTCTTTAGCAATCATAATGGGATCAATGTAGCCCTTTACAATTTTTACCTTATTTTTGGGTAAGATGATGCCACTTTGGTGTCTCATCCAACTTTCCATGCTCATGTATGCATAACCAACCATTTTTTTGTAAATCGTTGTTGATTGTTGGCCAATCCTCTAAAATTTATGGTTTCCATGTAGAAGGCCTTGGGATGATTTTGCATGATCTTATATTTGAAATTATGTATTCAAACCCTTTTTCATCCATTATTTCTTTGTTATTTGTGTGAATTCAAGATACAACGCCCGAGAGTTCACATGAATCCTCTCCATGAATGTTTACATTTGTAAAGTCTTAAGATTTTTATTTCATATATCTTGGTATGTATTTTAGGGTAACATATAAAGGATTTACACCTTATTGCACTCAGATATTAAAACCCTAGGTTAATCCACATACACATTAATCTCACACCCTCAATGTATTTAGTAATCACAATTGGATCACTTTAGTCCTGTTGAGGCCTGGAAAATCGCAGGTAGCAACAGCAAGGGATTCTCCCTAGTCAACGTTCCCAACTAGCCCGTGACTGTTTGGTGTAGGGAATCCGTCCGGTTTGCGGTCTGGCCATTGTAGGTCAAGAAACAAAAATAAAATGTTTTACCAGCTGCGGCCCGGTCCATCGTATATATTTTGTATTTTTTGACTTAAAGTATGATATGCAAGTGCCTATTTAACATGCAGATTGATTAAGAATGCGAGTGTTCACAATGTGATGCGCAGGTTCTTACCTCTCGTCTTAGACTCTTTTGCATCTAAATCACACACAGCAAGAAATTAAAACTAACTACCTAACCAATCCCTAGGGAGCAAGATTATCATTTATTAATGAGTAATGTATTTTGTTCATGCATTATGAAAAATCACAGTTAGCTGAAACTTCTTTCAAAACACATGAACAATTAAAGATATTTGAACAACCAGATAGCCGATTGTTTATGAACAACATTCATTACTCATAGTGGAAATTTTCATAAAATAAACCAGAGAACGTTCATACAAGAACATAGGTTCAAAGAGTTAGAACTATCTCACAGTTAATGGACAAAAAGCTGAAAACGAAATAGTTCCTCTTCAACAAATCCATAGCACAACATTTGAACATTCCACCAAGCTTTCTCCAACAGGCAAACTGTAATTATCTATTGCAAAAGGAAATAGTTCTTCTTACAATACGTCTTCACCAATCTAACTGGGAAAAAGTCCCATATTCTCTCTTACTCTCCTATACTTATACTACAAGCAAACTCTTGGGATGCCCCTCGGTGACCTTTGGGATCCTCGACCGTTTAACCTCACAATTTTGTCCTTTTGTGAGTGCTCATGATTTAGGCAATACGTTACATTTCATTAAAAATTAATAGCGCTTTTTATAACGAGAGACCAGCTTGATCAGTGATAAACTTTTCCTGGGCCTCAGTTGTTATTCAATCCGTTGGCCCTGTTTTTTTCTTGCTCAGTAATCCGTTAGTCCCCTGCTAGAGCCTGTTGAGCTCAGACTTGAATCTCTTCTTATTTTGTCTATTTATGCCTCTTCATTCTTCAGCCAATTTCTTCCTTGCTGCCTCCCCTCTACTCTGTCTTTTAAACACATCCTACTCACGGTAAACATCTTGTCATGAAAATAGCAGATTTAGATCATTTAGCATTTAACGGAGTAACACAAAACTGTATCAATACATGCATTATGTGGAATAAACTATACATAGTATTAATGTATGAAAATAAAGAATGTCAAGGAAAAAGAAAATCCTGCAAGTTTGTGCTTAAACCCCTGCTCAAAACTAAAACACATGCCCGATAGAACAGATTCTTCCTCCCAATCCAGACCGCATCTGAACTAAAATGAAATCCTCCGATGAAAGCATGTAACCGACATTCCTCAAAGCCCAAAACCCAAGCTGTACTCTTCCTTTCAGAAAAAACCCTGACTCGACCAACATCCATGGGAAATCTCCGCCATACTAAGCATCGGGCAGATAATCCACTTCTGCGGGTGATCATACCATAGCATCGAACAATTAGTTCATTAAGATGTCGCAATGGTGAAAACCATACAAACAACGGCTTCTGCGATCAACATAAAAACATCGACGAGCGGAAGAACTAAGGACCCCGGAAGCATAGTCCTATTCATACCCGCAACAGCGGACAACGAACAGACTAAAAGTCCTGCGGTATTAATTAGTCAAACGGTTTCAGAGACCTTTAACACTAAACGTCTCCACAGTATTGGTGATTAGAAACACTAACAACGGGCGGATAGTTGTCAAAGCAGCCGCAATGGCGGAGATCATAAGGACTAGCCCTCCGATCACTAGTCATAAACAACTCTGATGGCGAAAAGAAAGCAAATCAATTAAAGGTCTGAATCAATAAAAACCATAGAATCGGCAATAGTAAAGCTATGGGCTCCGCGACCATGATAAAATGAAACCGCCAACCGTCCAAAAAAAAAAAACCCGATTGAAATAAAGTGCATCGGTGAAAACCAGACTTTCCATCGGGACAATCATCATTTAGTTTCCGCAACGGCGACCGTGTAGGGAACTAAAGCTTCGACTCAAACATGAATAGGTTTCCGATAGCGAGTAAATCGAAACAACGAAAAATTGCTAAGTTCCACAGTCAAAGCATTGGCAGTTTTTTAGGTCATTCAACTTCCGAGATGAAAGAAAAACAATCAACCTCAAAATCCAAATTTATAGCAGTGAAAAATAGAGTTCAGGAATCCAAAAACTCCCAGGCAAGATAAAATAAAAAAGGAGGGTCCAAAATTTCAAAAATTTGGGAAAACAGTTATAGCTGCAACAAGTCCCTTACATTTTGTTTTACCTTATTTTTGGGTAAGATGAGGCCACCTTGGTGTTTCATCCAACTTTCCATGCCCATGCATGCATAACCAATCATTATTAATTGTTGGCCAATTCTCCAAAATTTATGGTTTCCATTTATAAGGCCTTGGAATGGTTTTGCATGATCTTATATTTGAAATTCCATATTTAATCCTTTTTTCATCCATGGTTTCTTTATTATTTGTATGAATTCAAGATACAACACTCGAGAGTTAACATGAGTCCACTCCATGAAAATGAGGTAGTGACATATGGTTTCATTATGATTCCCCTTACTACTGTTGCAAATTCATCTGCTTCATAGTCCAATGCCCCATAACATAGGACTCATCATGTACTTACAATTCTAGGCCTCTTTTCAGCCTATCATGGACAGATTTCGTAGGGTGGCATCCATTACAACTTCTCAAAGATGCTTGTCTTATTCTCAACCCTTTATTATTGTTAACTATTTTTCTCAGCTAACCTCACACTAATTTTCCTTTTTTCTTGATACACTTTATTAAGCAATTATTTATTATGGGAGCAATATACCCATTTAGTGGACACTCTCCCTTAATTGTGGGCATCTCCATACCACCAACTTGGGGTGATCTGCTTTCAATCTTTCTTTGAAGAGATCACCAACTTCTTATTGTGGATTATTCTCAATGTCAATAATCCAAGTTTCATTTCCTTGGCCTTTCAAGCAATGTCAAGTTGCTCCCTAGTGGCTAACAACTTGGATTAATCTATTGATATATCCAATACGGTCCATGAAGTCTTAGCAATAACCCCCCACTTACTTTGCTTGTAATCAAGTTGGGCATGTCTTCTAGATTCTAGTGATTCAAGGTTTGTGCAATGTGATAATCATGATGGGGTTTAATCTTCCTACATTGATATTACAATGCAACCATAGGTCTATGAATCTATGTAAATTTCATATTAGATTTCTCATGATATGTCATAAATCACATGTGATCCTTTTCAAGACAACATTGATTATGATGTAATTTACAACAAAAAATTGCAAAAATCAAGGCAATTTGAGATTGAATTAATGATAGATAATGCCAAAATGTTATACTATTTATGTCAGGAAATTAACAATATGCATATTGATATCTAATGATTAATTAATTATGTTCATGACACTTTTAGACCTAATTTGTGACATGTATAACAATGATATTCCCCATGTAAACTACGATATTATGATAACCTGATTTGAGATGATGGTGATAATTCTGATGCATGCATTGAGATGTTTTGTTTTTTACCATAGAATTTATGAACTTGACTAAAATGAAATTTCCACCATCTCTACATTGTGTGTAGAGACAATGAGTGACAAAAATTACAAAAGCATTTGACACATTAAATATTTTATCTACACTTCTACATTTGTTTTGAGTGCTTACAACCAAATGTTGAAATTCAACATTTGTAACTTGCCTCTAAAAAAAATCCATATAATGACTAAATTTTTTTGCCACAATACTTATGCATTTTATACGTGTGTGTATATGAAAAATATATAGCATTTTTATTTCATAGGAGAAATGATAAAGTTAGATTTCCTAAGTATTTGGCACAACAAAAGAGATGTGAAATCAATAATACTTATCCATCTATGTCTCCATCACGGTATAGTTGTGTCGAGAGGTGCTTTCTACAACTCGGTATGAGGGAGATGTGTAATTTCATGCTCAATGTGGAGTTGACACATGGCACAATGTTGGTTCGAACAATATGAACTATAACAATGTCAATGGTGTCTCTGACACACAATTTACTAAACTAAAATTACACAAAAATCAAAATCTTTGAATAAGTGTTCTAGGATCTACACACAATTTGAGTATTGAGAAGTTTTACAGGAGATCCAAATTTCCATGTCAAAATTCACATTTATACATAGATTCTTACGAACCCATGGTTGAGAGCCATAGCCTATCCCATTAAAAGATCTAACCTTAGTAGCTATTCTTCTTTACCAACAATTCCTATACTCTATAGTTATGAGTACATGTATTCTAGGTTTAAGCACAATTGGAGCATCTTGGGATAATCCGTCGTAACCTATTTATGTGGATTTATCAACTAGTTAATATATTAATTTCAATTGGACAAGATATTAATAATTAATTATTGTGAAACAAATTACGAAAATAGGGACTCAACCTACAAGTGTTACTAATTTGTACTTCTTAAAGTTTTCGTCTAGTTCAAGACCATCACCATAGTGCTCAAGACCATTGCCATAGAGGTAAATAGCAACATGTTTGCGTCGTAGTTCAACATGCGATGTTGCATCACCTAAGTTGATTTTCTTATTGCTATAGAATAGATTCATCTCCATACGAGGATTGAAATCATAGACAATGCATCCAATAACTCCAGATTCCACCAACTTCTTTACATCCTCTATTCTTTGTCCAACTTAATAGGGGAAGATCACAAATCAACAAGAAAACTGTCAATGTTTAAATCATTTGTTGTGTAATAGAAGACATGGAAAGAGACCGATGAAAACTAAAAAATTAGATGGAAATGCTGATTAAATTGTCATTGATGCCAACTGTTGAGTTCTTGGTGCCCCTTTTGGAGCCCGTGAGTGTTAGTGTTTAGTTTGTGGTTGTCTGTGTCAGTGGATCCCTTTTGACTTTGTCAAAACCCAAGATTGAAGCCCTTGGAGGCCTTGGGACAATGACAAAAGACTTGGTTACCCATTGACTTGGTCAAGTGCCCCTAAGTTGTATCTTGGCCCCATGTAAGTCCATTGGTCCTGGTTGTTCTTTTGGTTGATGATTTCTGTGCTACTTGTATTTGATGTGGTCTTCTTGTTGATTAATGGTTGGATGATGTGGTAGTTTAGTCCTGGAGCCCACACACTTTCCCTTACACTCTTGCACATGTTGAATCTTGGTTAATGATGATATCCTTTAGGTTTTGAACCCACACTTGATGGTTCTTGGAATTTGATGTCATAGCTTGATGTTGAAGTCCATGTCCTTGACAGTTACAAATGACCCATTCTATGGTCATTTGTTGAAAACAACATGCTTGATATGCCCTTGATTGAATATCATTGAGGTGCACACACATAGCCACCATAGAGTTCGTCAACAAATTCTTTGAACGCCATTGTTTGATGAAGATGCGTGTTGGTCATAAGCCCATAACTTTGTTGAAGCACTTGCACTTGATATGAAGGGGCCTTATTGCTTGAAGATCATATTCAAAGAAGCCCTTGTTTGTTGGTCCTTATCCTACGAGAGCATTGAATATGTCCTTATGTTCATAACCCTTGCACATGATTGAAGCACTCTAGTCATACCTTGAAGCCCATATACTAGTGGTCACATTGACCTTGAACTTGACATATAAATGAAGAAGCCCTTGGTCAAAATATGATGCCCTTAAACCATTGACCCTCATATTGGGCATAAGCCCACAAGGTTGTTGAAGAAGCCTTTGCTTGTTGGCCTTAAGCCCACAAGAATGTTGATGAAACTCTTGCTCCTATTACATGAAGGTATTGTACACCATAATCTTTCTTATGGAACCCTTGCATGTTGATGAAGCCCTTGATATCTTAAACAAAACCTTGTTAATGATGATGAAGCACTTGCATTGCATATGATGGAGACCTTGAACATGGAATATTCCCCTGATTGGTGATGTAGCTCTTGGTGCCATAAAAATACTTGAAGAAGTCATCAAGAAGATTTCAAATCAATTTTTGACATCCTGTACAAATTAAAGAATTTAAGGGTAATGGACTAAGTATTTGCAAATAATCACTCCATAAGATGATGATCCTTGTCAATCCCTTTCCCTTCATATGTGGAGCGTCTCCTAAATCCTTACAGTTTATGAGTTTTGATTTTTCAAAGTTAATGTATTAATTTTCTCATTTACAAGTAGGTCAACATGCTAAAAGAATTCAATTAATTTTTAATTAAAACTACTACAAGTCAGCCAGACATGTGAATAAATCCTCCATGACCTGTATAAATAGAAGATCAAACATTTCATTTGTTTATCAATCAAGTCCCTTTTTGGTATTTCGCAACTCTCAGAGAAAAGTGTGAAACTTTGTGCAGGATAAATTTTTGGGCATCTTTGAGGATTGAAGAGATTCACTAAAATTGACATAACTTTCTCATATGGAATCAAAATTACAAAATTCTTGGCTCGTTGGAAAGCTTGCTGCAATGACTATGTGATGACATGATCAAGAGTTTATTTTGGTTTGTCTACTGTTTCTTCATATTGTGATCTTCGGAAAGGTACACAAGTAGCTAGCTACATGTTGGTTCAGTTGAGCATGATTGACACAGGTTTCCTTATGTGCAGTTGGTCCGACTCACACTGTATGATTTGTTAGAGAAATTGGTTTGACTCAGGTGGACTAAGTTTGGTGAGCAGTTGGTTAGCCTCAGATTGACTGAGTCAGATGATGTGAGCAACATATTGATTAGATAGATTGCTTTGCACAAGTTGTTGGTACATGTTATTGGTACAGGTGTGGTGTAGTGGCCAGTTGATGAGTAGTGGTCAACAATGACAATTGTTGTGCAGTGGTTAGCACTGACAGTTATTATGCAGTGTAGTGCAGGTTGAGTAGTGTGGTGCAGTGTAGTACAAGTGTTGATTAACAAGTCTGCAAGATCAATGCGGTCATGGTTCAGTAGTTTCTATATTCATATTAGGGTGGTAGGACGAGGAAAGGAAATCTAGGGAGCTAGGGCTTCCTTCAGGATGTAACCTGTAAATCAGGGGGTTGTAGCCTCATTCCAGTTGTACATGGAAAATTGAAGTCATTGTAACAAGGGGGTTGTTTCCTTCTTCCAGTTGATCCCGGAAAACTATTATTATAAGGATTTCATGGTTTTTCCCCCATGACTTGGGTTTCCACATAAAAATCTTGTGTACTGTGTTTTGTTATGCTTCCTATGTGATGATGATATGATGATATGTGATGATGAACTATAATTGTCGATATAATGATAATAACGTACTCTACATGATATTGAATAAGCTACCAATAATTATTAACGTTAAAAAAGTAACAAAAGCTATACACACTCTTCACCCCCTTCTCAGTGTGCTTAGTGTGTCCAACAAGAAAATCTCCTACATTGTTTATTAAGACAAAATAAGTTTTGAATCACTAAAAAGTTAAGCAATAACATTGTGACTCTAACCTAAATTTTAAAAAGATATATATCAAATTTAGTAACCTAAAATTATAAAATCAAATCAAATCAAAAAGAGTAAGCTACACTCTTGACCATTTGCACCTAAAATCAGGTAAGTTTTCTGGCCAAACTCTGTTGGAAATTGTTCAAAGAGTAGTTTTCAGTGATTGGAATTGCATAAACTGGGTGCCTCAGGGGTAATCGAGGGCCCTGAATCCATTTTTGCAATAAAAATTGCTATTTTAACATTGAAAATCTCATTTCCAACAACAAATTATGCTGCCAGATTCCAACCAAACTTACCTGAAAAAATACAAATAGTCTATAGATTATCCAACTCCAATTCAAAATCTTTGAACAAATGTTTTGGGATCTGCGCACAATTTGAGCATCTAGAAATTTTATAAGAGATCCAGTTTGCCATGTCTAACAGTCACATTTATGGGAGTGAGCTAGCTCGGGAGCAATCCTCCCTCCATCCGACGGAGGAGGAGCAAAGTCAACGCTAACTTTGCTCCTCCTCCGTGCAATGAGGGAGGATTGCTCCGGAGCTAGCTTACTCCACATTTATGTAGAGAATCATATGGACCCACGTCGTAAGCCATAGCCCATCCCATAAAAAGACAACCTCAATAGCTATTCTTCTTTACCAACAATTACTACACTCTATAGTTCACGCATACGTGTTTTCTAGAATAAAGGACAATTTAGTATCTTGGGATATCGAGGTATGAAGTGTTTTCCATGCATTTAATCATATTCAGAGCAACGGTACAATTTTAGTTATTGTATGTGGAAGTACAAGCTCACTTTGGAGGCGTGAAATCTTCTTAAAACTCTTCAATTGAGAAGCTGGCTAAGTAGAGAAAAGGTCAACTGTTGTATATTCTAGAGTCTAAATTCTGAATTACTGCTTTGTATACTATACTCCCACTTTCTTCTCCTCGTGCAACGAATCAAAATCGCAACTTTCTTCAGAAAAAAAAAACAACCGCATTAACACTTTTCGCTTACTGTAAAATATTCAAAAGAAAGAGACGAGTTTACAGGAAGTTCTTTGTTGCTATTCTTTCATAATGCATACTAGGATTTGCAGAGTCATATTTAGAGATTGGTATTGATAGAGAAAAAACGTAAACGAGTTTCAGAGTTAAATATCAACTCTCTCAAAAATATAAATGATATCTTAAATGCAAATGGAGTGATAGTTAACTGGCACCATTGAAACAAAACTTAAATTGTTATATTTTAATAGAGATTTTAGATTAGTTTCGAGTTTAGCAGTAACAATTTTAGTTTTGTTGATATACTGTAGCTAAGGTGATTTTATAGTTTCTACTAGGCTAATATACAAAGATATATAGAAAGTTGTGTTTAATTATACACATTTAAATACTCAAGTAATTAAAGTGCAAATTATAATGAGATATATTTTATTTATCTTTAAAAAAAAAATAAAAGTCGTAATAAAACTATATATATATATATAGTAAAAGCTACGTAATAAAGGATTTAACATAGGAAAGTGATGATGATGATGTCGACGATGATTAACATCTACTGAGACCAACTATAGTCTATAGAACCTTAAGAAGCATAGTACTTGGTTTACTTTAAAATCTTGTTTTTGTGTTAAAAAAGGTTGCAAAGAAGCTTTCCAAGCTTACTATAGTTTTGGCAAGTTAAGAGGTTATAAATGTTTGTATTGTAACAAATATTATGAAACTCAAACCTAATGTGGGTGTAAGCTAGGCACTCTAAGAGAAAGTGATTTTCATCCTCAACGCTCATAGAATCACACAGATGGAAAACCCTTTCCGCCCATGGAGTTTTAGGCATAGACCAACACCCTGTTTTGCTATGGAGTTCATGAGAGTTCGTTCTAATATTTGCTACATTATTTTTCTTCCGTGAGTTAAGTACTACCGAGAGATACTTTTAAACTTCTAAGTTAGGATTAATGACCTCCTTATAGTATCTTAATTTTCTCTTAACCGCTAAATTTTCTTCACACCATAATTTCTCTTTAAACTTAGAAGTAATAATATTTTTGACATTATCAATGTTCTACAAAATGTCATTTTCATTAATGCCCCAATGGTTTAACCAAGCCATGGTATCTTTACACCAACACCGCTTGAGGTGTAGTTGGTTTTGACTTGAGTTTAAAGCAATTTTAGGAAGTCTCGCGTTTCCCATGTTATTTATCATATGCTTGTACATCAAGTACCTAGTTATAGCATGCTCTCAATGGGGGAAAGACCCACTTCTACGAGGAGAATAGGATAAGGCGTATTGCTTTTAATTTTGAGGCTATAAGTTATAAACCGCTTCTGTATTTGCTCAATCTTCCTCCAAGATTCTCTAGAAATGTTGCACCCCCATAATTCACAACCATATAAGATAACAAGGATGCCAAGAGTTTCAAAGAGGAACTTTTTATCCCACGTAACCAGATTGGCCGATTTACAGTTATTTTCAAGACCTAAATAAGCTTTCCACCCTCCATTAATAATTTTCTCAATGCTATAGTTCCATATGAGCTTGTGACGAATATCGATTCCGAGATACTTGTAAGAAGTCACTTCCTCTAGATTTCTATTATCATATATAAAATTTGTATAGGTGTCTTTCTTATATTTTATAATCATGATTTTTGTCTTGTCGGTGTTAACAGTCATACCCATGTTAGAGAAAAAATCTTTAAGAATTCTTAATTGCTTACCTAGATCAGAAGGACGCCTTGCCATAAGAACAATATCATCAACATAAAGTAGGAGGATGACAACTATCCGAACTAATACTGTATCGGTGCAACCTGCTTCTTCTAAACACTTTTCTAGCTTATCAATGCAAATGCCAAAAAGAGTAGGGGAGAGGGGGAAACCTTGTTTAACTCCAATATTACAATTTATATCTGTTGTCCACCCCTCATTATTCTTAAACTTGACAATGACATTTTTGTATAACCTTATCGTGGCAACTCTCAACTCAAAAGGAACCTTAAACTCCTCTAGCCTAATCCATATGTTATTTATAGGCATTGTATCAAAAGCTTTTGTAAAATACACAAAGCAACAAAATATGCCAAACTTATTATTACAACAATCCTCTGCAATGATCCTAAGTGTAACGAGGTGGTCCATGGTTGAATGATTCCTTTTAAAAGGTGCTTGGCCTTTGGCCCGCTTACCTTCCATTTCTAGCCATTCATTGATCTTCTTTTCTAAGATAATACCATATAACTTAGATATGTGAGGGATAATCATGATAGTACAAAAAATAGAGGGGTCATTTTCATCACCACTTTTGAAAATAGGAATGATGAGGCTTTTCCTCCAAGGTGTAGGAAACCCTTGCTTGACCGTTAGATTAAAGAGTTTGTGGATGTGTGTGATGAGGAGATGCCCTCCAATTTTTAATATTTCCGCTTGGTAGCCTTCATTGTCTTTGAATTTTTCATTTGCTAAGTGCTTAACCCTAAAATCTACGTCTTCTAACGAGAAAACTTCTTTCATTGTAAGGAGGGTTTGAATGTTATCTCTAATATCTGGGGATTCATAAAACGTTTTAAGATAGGAATTCCAATATTTTAAGGCAATTTTATTGTCTTCTTTTGTTTTGCGTGTTAGAATTTGCCTCCAAATTTTTTTAAGAGCCACCTTGGAGAGGCATAGGAGATTTTCCTGCCTTTTACTTAGATAATGCCATATTTTTCTTTTAATTAAGGCTTTGTAGTGACCTATCTTGTCCATTTTTGTCGAATATGTAGTAGCTTGCTTAATTTCTTTTCTCGCATCTTTACACTCTTGATCATACCAAGGGTTGGTTCTACTATTGCTCGTTTTAGTCGAGACTTCAATAGAAAACTTGTTAAAGGATGACGAGAGGGTTGTAGCAAAATCATGATAGATATTTTCTATATTCTCCTTGCTAGATAAAGGAACCAATTCATTTTTTAGATCATGAAGAAAAATGTCATCTTTATTTTTATCGAAGATTGGGTGATTTGGCAATGATAGTTTTCCTCCTTGAGATCGCTATCGATGGCAATATTGAGAGTTATAATTAAATGTCTATGGTCAGAGTTGGGGTCATGGTCGTTGAATATGTTGAAATATATAAATTTGTTGTATATAGGGATATTAGATATAACATAATCTACCACACTACTTCCAAGCCCATGGATACAAGTCATCTGGATAGAATTTGGCCATTTTGTGAGACTGTTGGAAATTATCAGATCTTCATCACTACAAAATTTTACTAGGTCAGACCCAAATAAACTTTCACCTAGATCTTTATAGATTCTTTTGTACATGTTAGCTAGCTCAAGTTCTTCGTCTAACAAAGAGGATTAGGATTGGAATAGTTGCTTAAAAGAATAGCTTGGTTACTAGAAGATCGAGCATTGAAGTCACCCATCAAAAGGATATTTCCTTCCTTCCTTAAACTAGAAATATCATGTTCTAAACGATCATAAGGACATTTTTTTATCTAAATTGTTTTTATTTTTATAGAAATTGGAATTAATAGGGGAAAAATAACAAATGGTTATGTATGTTTTTTCATCATTAATGTTTGTGATCTCTATCCAAATAAATTGGTTGTATGGGTCTTTCTTATAAAGACTAACATGTGGGGATATGTTCTTCCTAATGTAATAGGCTATACCCCCAATGCCTCTATGACATGAACGCTTATTCCATATTGACCATAAGACATATCAGTCTATATCAGGGACCCCTTGTTCGGGTGTTTTTTGAATTTCCATTGCATGCAGTCTAGTCTCCATTATCTCTACCTTGTGCTTCAATTTTTTTTATCTTATCGTCTAATTGTTTTTGGATCTCTTCGTAAAAATATGTAAATTTATTATGGAGCATGGCTTTTAACACTATCTAGAGTTTAACTTCTCTTTCTTCTCTAAGTTTCTCTAAGGATTCTATATATTAATAAAGTTTATCCTCTCCTTCCCTACGTTTCTCTACTGACTCCATAAAATCATAAAGGTTCTGTAGGGTAACTGTGCTAGGCCTTCCTTTAATAGTTTTTGGAAAATGTGGTGAATTACTCATATTTATGTAAATGTGTAAAAGTGTATATAGAAAAAGCTAAAGCTAAAAATAGAAAACAAAATAAAAAATAATAAAATAAAAAAATAAAAAAGGGAAGGAAAGTATGCACCTAATTTAGAGCCCCCAAATAAATGATGAAGATGCCTTAACTCCAGGGACGGAGTGCCGAGAAATTTTACCGAAGGTTTTCACCATAGAGATTCACCGAGAGTTTTCACTTCAGAGCTTCACCTTTTATCAAGGGTTATTTCATGGAAGGTTTCACCGCATAATGTACAAAATTTTACGAAAGGTTTCACCGTATAATGCCCAAAATTTTATGGAAGGTTTAAAAACTAAAACTAAAAGACTAAAAATATAAACTATAAAAAAATAGAGAGGGGAGGAACTTATGCACCTAATTTAGAGCCCCCAAATGAAGATGCCCTAGCCGCAGCACTGGAGTGCCCAAAAATTTTACCGAAGGTTTTCACCATAGAGATTCACCTAGGGTAATATGTGTGTGTATGTGTGTGTCACGTGTCTAAAAAGTAAAATTTATAAAGAATTTAACATTTAACATAACTCAATCTCTTAACTCAATAAATTTGATAAATTTAAATGGATTTAAATTCAATTTTGGATGCATTGATTTCAATAAACTTTGATTTCATCATTGATTACAATTGAATTTAGAGTTGAACTTGCATTAATTTTAGCATTGGTTGCAATTATGTTGTTTCTATTTGATATAGGAATATAAGTTGTAAATCACTAAAAAATGAACATCATCATGTCCACTCTATATTGTTAATGGGAAACTGATAATGATATTATGTCTACTATTATTTGTTTCACTATCCATCCTTATAATTTCACATGTAATCAATTAGGATTTCATTATAAAGGATGTCTAACATATCGACCATGTCAAAGGCATTACAAGGCACTAGATATCTATATATTACCTTTATCGACTAATTACATTGGTTTCAATGCATTAGTTTCACTGAATATAGATCACTATTACATCAGTTTCACTATCCCTCCTCATTATTACATTAGTTTCGTGTATTAATTTCAATGACTAATCATCATAATTATCACATTGGTTTCATGCATTAATTTTAGTGACTAAACCTCATCATTAGTGCATTGGCTGTGTGCATGGATTTCACTAATTACAAACCATTATTATATTGGCTTCATGCATTAATTCCAGTGACTATAGATCATTATTACATTGGTTTCGTGCATTAATTTTAGTGATCTGACCCTAATATCACTCCTCACATCCACATAAAAAGTGATTTAGCATTAAAAGTAAATATTAGCTTTGAATTACAATGGTTGCAAAATAGCATAAAATCAAGGTTCAATTGATTCTCACCAGTCATTCATTAGGACTTCGTTATGATGGACGTCTAACATATCAACCATGTCAAATGCATTACAAATTACTAGAGCTCTATGTATTACCTTTATGCATTGATTACATTGGTTTCAATGCATTAGTTTTAGTAACTATAGATCATTATTACATTGGTTTCACTAACCCTCATAATTATTACATTGGTTTTGTGCATTAATTTCAATTACTATAATTCATTATTACAATGGTTTTATGCATTAATTTCAATGATCTAACCCAAATGTCGCTTCCTTGCATCCACATAGAAAGTGATTTAGCACTGAAAATAAAGATTAACTTCGAAATAAGGCAATTGAACAATGACATAAATTCAAGGATCAATCTAACTTCGCCAATCATTCATTAGGAATTGATTATCAAGTACGTATGACATATCGAACTTAACGGGATTAAAAATCCATAAGTCCCATGGATTGAAATTCGAAAAAACAACTATTACTAATGGAAAGACATAACAACAAGGTTTACTACAATATCTTGAGTTAAATCTTTGGTTGGTCTTCAATTTAAACCTCCATTTCCATATGATCGATTGAAAAAATGGGAAACTGAGCATGTGTGCATAAGAGAAAATATGAAGAAGAAGATTGATATCAATTACTATGCAATTTATAGGTTTTTCAATATCTTCATCCTATCACATTGTTATTGTTCACTTGAACATTGTTACTTTGCACTTATTGATAGTTATAATCATTCAAATGTCATAATGTTCTATTTTGTTTTTTATTAAAATACATATTATAGATGATACGTGTAGATTCCAACAAACATATCTATCTAAAGAACATACATATACATAATCATGATCATGTAAAGTTCTTATGCATTTGTACTAAAATATAACCATCATAGATCCTTTTAAACTTTAGATCTATCATGCGTTGAGAGGGATCAAATCCCTCGAGGTGCAAGCCTCTCCTCAAGTTTTGCACTCTAAAATCATTTGCACCTTGAGGGATTTCATCCCTCATGACACATAGTAGATATGGAGTTTATATGGATATATGCTGGTAAATATGTATCTTCAAGATTCGTGTGCAAATCATGCCCACTTAAGTGAACTTAACAACCCCATAAGGAGAATATCATCCAAATGTTTTATATACTAGTTCATTGTAAGAAACAATTTTTTTCTTCTACTATTCTATATACAACCTATACTAGAAGCATGAAAAATTACTTCACATCATAATATTGTTTTCGGGTTCCACAACAATTTAATCTCAAACCAACAAGTAGAAAGAGTTCAATGATTTATAGATATAGAGGTTGTAGGAAGGGTTTCTCCCTCCCTACTCTCCATCATGTTTGTTGTCTTAACTTGAAGATCCAATGCTTTTTTTCATAACCCATCAATGAGAATATTAGGTTCTTAGGATATGTGCTTGAAACATATAGACATGAAGCGATGCTTGTTGGGCCTAGGGACAGTAGGGCAGAATTCATGTAGAATTTTTCCTAAGTATGGAGAAGAACATAAAGGAAAAGAGGAAGGAGCTACGACTGAGGGAGAAACATAAAGGGAAAAGGGAAGGATGCTACGACAAAAGAAGGAAAGAGAAGGTGCTGGAAGACGAAGCTACGAAAGAAGGACTTAATAAGACACAAGATGACATGGCAGAATATTAGCAGAAGCAGGCATGCAAAGAGCGTAAGGGCCAAAAAATGACAGTAAGGCACAACGTTGAGAAAGTGCCAGTCCTTAACGATCGTGGGTACGAGCTCAGTTGGAGCCAACGGAAACCACAAGCCTAAATGCATCTTTGTAATTCAGGCCGATAGTGCCTCTCATTATGTGTTACTAGAATAGGAAAGACAACCTGTTGGATGGATATAGTAAGTCAGCTGAGATAGCCTACTGAAAAGGAGTATGCAATGAGTCTGCATCGAGTCAGTATTGAATCTGTAACAAGCATGTATGGGACCTGTATCGAGTTTGTAATGGGGCTATAAATGAAGGAACCCAAGCTGCAGATGGGTTATCTGATATAGCATCTAAGTAATTTCTAGACTCTTGGTAAGACACTTAAGCTAGATTTGAGGTGGGAATTCCAGTTAATGACTCTATATCGCTGAGTGCATCGGAGTAGAGGTTTTGCAGCTGAGTGTGGAGCCGAGTAGGGAAGGTTGAGTCGATCTAGGTTGTGTGCCGATCACTAGTAGGAGTAGAGTAGGAAGAGAAAGAGAGAAGATCAAAGAGCACAAGAGGGAGGAAAAGACTTTAAAGATAGAAGAGAAGATCTGGAACAGAGTCTGCAACTTTGTGCGCAGAAAAAAGGTGCATCTATTTCCTCATGCCAGATGCAGAGCACCTTGTGGTTTTCGCCCAGATGGGTTTCCACTTTATATCCTGTGTATATGTGTGATTGTTGAAGTAGATTATATATATGTGTGAATATTGTTTTGAATCGGACTGGTTGATTATTGTGGTTGCAAATGGATAAATGTATGACTGCCTTATTATATTAATGAATGTGATTGTGTTGTATGCTCATTGTTTATTGTTTATTTACTTAAGTCGCATAAAGAAGGGTTGAATCTTAGCTTAGTGTTGAAGTACTATGCATACAGGTAATCCACCTCCTTGATATTCGTTGGAAGCCTTGGAGCAGAGCCAAGGTACTAAAACACCCTCCCACACAATTACGGAAACGTGGTTCTAGAAGTTACCCATAAAACTGAGATATCTCGGGTGAGACGACATCTGTGTCGTAGGTGCTGTCGGCTGAGCTCTGCACCATTGGCCGATATATCGAGCTTTGTTGTGCTGAGTAGAAGGAACTAAACCTGGGTCCAGGGACAGGGAGAGGGAAAAATCCAACAAATGGTTCCGCTGACAGGACCTTAAATTGTTGTGGTGAGGGATATGTTGTGTCAACCCACGAAACTAGAGATCCGGGACTGGGTGGACTTCAAAGAGTTAGATTTTGCACAAAAAGAAAGTGAAGGATCTCGATGGAACCCAACAAAGTGGTTGGGCTGGTACATTTATTCATACATTCACAAGATTTTCTTTTCTAAGTTTCCCATCGTATTGCATGAGTGGTTTTCTAAGTTGGAAACCCAAAAAAGAAATTTCCAAGGAGGATAACCAAGGAGGTAGACAATATCATAGAAGGATATATTATTGAGTTTGTTGTTGAAACAATAACCTCACACAATGAGGCAGAGTGAAATGTTTTTCAAGGACCACGCAACAAATACCTGTCATCTTTAAAGACGTGGATAAAAATTCTCTTATGTGAAAAAGGCATTATGCGAATGCAATAAGACTGGATAACAAAGAGTGGCTATGTCTCAGCAGAACCCTAGAGTGAGATGTTCCCATGAGGTTGTGAAACAGAACTATAGGCTGGATTTTTAAGAAGCGGAAGAAGATTCAGGGTCGACAAACAACGAAAAACTCTGTTAGAATGAGGGATTTGCAGCACAGATCGAGAAGAAGAAGGCTACGAGTTTGCGTGATAATTAAACGAAGGATATTGTGACGAAGAAGAGGAATATCAGCCACTATTAGAAGGAGACGAGGAGTCAGAAGAGTCGAATGAATCTCCAGAACAAGAACGTGCTTACAACTCACCTACAATACTAGAGGTAAGATCTTGAGACCTGTCTCCAAGTAATTCTGTAAATACGAGTACTACTAACACTATAAATAGAAGACAAGGAAGTCCGACTAGTCAAAATTGTGTTTCTACTGTACCAACAACAAATACAATGGTTGGAGCTGATATTAAGTTACCAATATTTAATGGAGACTGTTTGGAAGATTCATAACAACATTGATTTCTTTGTGAAGCTGTCTGGACTGTATGACAGATCCAACATGAGAATATCAAGAAAGCACATATGATCACGACTCTGTGAAGTCGTGCACTGGACTGGTATATGAAATTTTCCATAGTACCAGCATGAGTTGTCCCGAAAACACTCAATGAGATTCGACTGGGGTTGATATATGAATTTAAAAAGCTAAAGTCTAAATCAAAGTGCATCACTGAAATCAAAGAGATTAAGCAGCTTCCAACATAATATGTTTGGGACTTTGACCAAAGATTTAAGACATTAATGGCAAAAGTGAGTTTCCAAATGTTGGATGTGAAACACAAGGAATGGTTTATTTTCGCCTTATTACCACATATCCAAACCCCATTGATGCAAAAAAACTTGTGTCATAGATAGAGGCTCATGAAATAGCAATGAAATTAGAATCCTCGTCGGTTGGAGACACTGGCTCAAGAATGATGCACAGTCAGTCGTAGTTGGTCAATATTATGGTGCAACTTTAGGACATTAAAAGAGGAAAGAGGGTTTAGGAAGAACTATGGTGTACAAGATTTAGAACAGACAGACACCATAAAGATAATTTCTTAGCACTCATGAACTATGTCGCAATAGGTGCCCCAAACCCATTAAACACCCAAGGAATGCCTTGCTGTAGAATATGCCAGACTAGGGGTCACAAGTCTGAGGAATGTCTGTACTTACAGAAGATTGTAAGCAAACCTGCTATTCTGTATTGTAAATTTTTTAAATTAGTAGGTCATGATGAAAAAGACTGCAGAGCACTTCAGCTATTGCAAGAAAAGACGATGGATACTTACTTAATAAAAAATGATGAGCAAATGCAAGCTAAACGAGTGCAACTTTAATATCAGTCTGCAAAATATCAACAAAATCAATACCCTCAACCACAATACTAGCAGAATCGGTATCCTCAACAAAAATCAAGGAAGAGGCCAAGTCGTATGTTATAATTGTGGGAAGCCAGGACATTTTGTCCAAGATTGTCAAAGTCCTGGGAAAAATTATACATATTGTAAACCATTTGATCACAATGTCAAAAAGTGCCCGCAACGTATTGCGAAATGGAAGGCTAGAACTGTTGTTAACCACAACCTGGTGCAAAATCCAAATCCAAATCCCAATCAAAATATTCAGGATGATTTCCGTCGAACTAAGACAACCACACATTGCTATAGTTACAAGAGGAGGTGTTGCGACGGGAGAAAACAAAAATACACAGAAAGGAAAACCACAGGTGAGACCCACAACAAAAAAGAAAGCTTCACTATATGTCCAATAGGAGAAAGAAGTATTCTTGAAGGTTAGATAAGAATTTCTTGATACCAATCAGTTGTCGACATCTGGACAAGTTAGGGCTATGCCCGAACGATTTGAACAACTAATTAGGAAGCCGCCAATGAAAAGGGTTAGTAAGCTTAAAGAATTTTTCAAAATTTGTTTATCACTAATCAATGATAAATATGTTTTTGTAGAACTGACAACACTAATAGAAGAAACCACATAAGACTCGTGACCTGAAAAAAAAAGCATTAATCATATCGGGAGAAAATTGAAGACAGGTAGAGAGATGTGAATGACTGTGCATATAGGAGATTATGATATGGATTATATCATATTAGATTTGGGCTCGGATGTCAATATATTGACAAGACAAACATGGGAGAGCATGAATAATTCGTGACTGGATTGGTCTCCTATTCAACTAAGGATTGTGAACTAGTCGAAGGTTCTACCAATCAGTAGACTAACTCAAGTACCCGTGGAATCGAAGGATTAAGAACATATGTCGACTTTGAAGTTATTGACATTGTCGATGACACAAACCCATATCCTACACTTATAGGAATTGATTGGACAATATACAACCAAACTATTATAAACTTGAAGAAAAGGATCTTGCCTTTTGAAGATTCTGAAATAAGAGTGGTTGTGCCAATTGATCCGCTTGAAGGACATATATATGTCGAGCCTGTACACAATGAAGGTAAATACAATTATTTAGATCAGTTGTATAACATCATGTATTTAAAGGAATGTTATATGAACCCAACAACTGATGGAAACCTGAGTTGGCGGAGTTTAATCTTGTGCACGTCTGACTCAGGCGATGCTCTATAAAATTAGCAGAATAGGATACATGAAGTCTCCATGCGAAGATGTGCAAGAATCACAAAACATGTCTGAAGGGTAGGAGCCGAAGCAAGCGTGCTACCTACATATGAAGGATTACCTAACCTTGCATCTTTTTTGGTAGAATTTGAAGAGAAAGTCACATAATCGCAATGATTGTCAGCTTTAGACTATGTGTTGAAAACTACGCCCGCTAGATGGAGGAGTACACACAAAAAAACTATCTATGAATGGCCACAATGTAGGAGATTAATGGATATTAGATTTTGGGGAATGATCAATTGCCCTGATCAGAAATATACAGGACTGACAGATCCTGGGAAACATGTTGAGCATTGTCGAAGGATTTGGCAAGAACATCCGTGACAAGAATGGGTTCATCAATTCATCCACACTTTGAAAATGGTAACAAGAAGTTGGTAAACATTAGAAGAGTTGCGACGAGGAACTATTGAATGGGAAAGCTTAGTTGTAAGCTTCACCCAGACATTTGGGTTTGTAAGTAAACACCCAACAATAGATGTTCCGTGACAGGTAATGAAGGAGAAGATATTTGAAGAAATACTGGTCGCAGAAATGAATTTCCATCAATGTAGCATGACCATACACAACTAGATGCAGTGTTATAATATCACGGAAGATCTCGATGATAGTGACCCGTTTTCCATAATCTCCATGTGTCAGAAGGAATGTGGGAAGTGGAAAGAGTTCGCACGTGTGAAAATACTCGGTACCCTTCTAGATATGAGATAAAAAAAGGTGTTATACTAACTTCGTATAACATTGTGAGAATGAAAAGCAAGTCGCAAGGAGCGCGACAACAGGATGGGAGAGCTCAAAAGAAAAGCAGAAGTTTCACATGAAGTGACACTATCATAAAGCGATGCCATGATTGGCACAATAATTAAATAAATTACTGACATGATACTTGTCAATCATTAATATGGAAATATCAATAGAATCGGGCGGCATACCTTGGGACCATGTTCACCATAAATAACAATTACCATCTTTATTGATGCCATCCAAGTGGTGGTGTGTCGAAAAAGCTTCTTTAAATAACCCACATTGTTGCCCCGAGACATTCAAAATATGGAGTACTTTCTAAGTACAGACTGCCCATGTGAGAGACAACTGTCAAGAAGTTGTTGTTTCATAGTATACATTGTTACTATATCTAGAATCATTGTGCCTAGAAAAGAAAGAGAGAGTATTGTATGTAACCCAATGAGAAGAAAACAGTTTATCTCCATTATGATAGTAAGTGCTAACCCTCCTGTAAGACTTGTATCCACTACTCCTCCCATGGAACGCAATACAAGACATAGAACCCGAAGGAACTAGCCTCGACCAACTGCTGGCCAAGTTTCACCTCGATCTTT
>LPNX010033213.1:0-185322 GCA_001517045.1 Pseudotsuga menziesii
AAAGAGACTCTCTCTCTCTCCATCTGTCCAGCATAAAGGGAAAACTCCCTCTGAAATGCAACACTAAACTCATCAACCTCTGCTGAGGCTGCAGTCTGCTGTCCATGTCCCTTCTTCTTCTTCTTGCTTGGACGCTGTGAGGCATAGTGTCCAAACGCCTGACAAGCATAACACTTGATTTTACTCAAGTCCTTCTTCTGCCCACTTTGCTGCTGCTGCTGCTGCTGTTTGGCCCCACCCTTCTTGGGACCCTTCTTCTTCTTACCCTTGGCTGCCAAAGCCACATCCTCATCATCAGCCCCTCTCTGAGAAGTACTACCCTGTACAAGACCTCTCCTAGTCTCCTCCTGCACAAAGTCATCCCAAAGCCTCTCCCAGTCAGGTAGGTTCTCTCTACCCACTATAGCTTGCACAAAGGCACCCCAGGACTTTGAAGCCCCATTCACTGCGGTGCGGACAAGCTCTGTAGGGGCAACCTTCTCCCCAACCGCTGCAAGTTCATCCCAAACTGCAGAAATCCTAGTAAGGTAAGCTGTGACTCCCTCACCCCCATTCATCTTTATGCTCTTGAGTTTTTCTCTGAGAACCATTTTCCTGTTCTCATTAGAACTCTCATACAGGCTGGCTAAGGCTGTCCACATCTCATGTGCCCTATCCTTACCTGAAATGTGAGGGATAATGTGGTCTTTAACCGCATCAAGAATAATCCTTCTAGCTCTACAGTCCTGTTTGTTGAAGGCTGAAAGGGCTGCTGCATCAGTAGATGCAGGAATGGTAATAGGATTTGCTGTAGTGTTCCTCACTACATCCGGCCATAGCTCATTCTCTTCAAGTAACAGCAAAATTCTGGCCTTCCACGGCACAAAATTCCCTGTCCCATCCAACCTATCCTCCAATCTAAGTCCTGTAGCCATCTTTTCACCAACCAAACAAAATGCTGCTCACTGACAGAAGTAAAATAATAAAATTTCTGAGTTCTGGAAATTACTATGTGTCCGCAAAAATCACTGCTTTCAGCCCCCAAGCTCTGATACCATGTAGAAAATTATGGGTTTTACTGCTTGCTAGTTTAAATGAACATTTTTGTGTTTTTCACTTTCAGTCGATTTTGCATTGACTGAAAGTTACTTAAGAAAAAAATATACTGAACAATTTTAAACACACAGTAAACACTAACAGGCTGGAAAATACATTTGGACAGTCAAACCATAAATTTGACTCAGAGATTTTTGGCCAAATAAGCCCTGGAAAAACCCCCACGGAGAAAACCAGTCAAAGAGAGGAGAGAGATTTTATTTTCTTCAGCAAAAATATCAGACAGAAATACAGTACAAATTCAACTTATCTCCAAAACCATCTCGCTGCCTCGATTTCTATGCATGAACAGCAGCCTGCTGTTCTCGATTTCTGTGCCTGAACAGACCCAAAAAACCCAGTCAAGACCGTACTGTACGGCCTGCTTTAAATGCAGCCGTACGACCTTGGAACTCGTGCCAAAAATTAATGCTGCTGCCTTGGGAAACGCGCTGTACTATTCCTCGTTTTCTGTGCTGAAGATTTACCTCAAAAACTATGCAGTCCGTACACCTCGATTTCTGTGCATTAAATGATGTCTGTACAGTGCATTAAATGCAGTCCATACTCCTCGATTTCTGTGCAGCCGTACCAGCAATAAATGCAAGTCGTACACCTCGATTTCTGTGCATAAAATGCTCCTCGATTTCTGTGCAATATCTCTTCTAGAAAATCGTGCCAATGCCCTAGCTCGACCTCCTTCTCCTCAGCTCGCTCCTCCTCATGAAAAAATGAAAAAGTGAATGTCTTTTTGCCTCCCTCAGCCTTTTTGTTTAACCCTAAGTGGGTCTCTAATCCAACGGTGGAAAAAGATCCAATCCAATGGATGAGATTCATTGAGAGTAAAAATCTCTTTTATTTAATTCTCATAAATAAAATTACTCACCCACTTAAATTAATCAAAAAGTGACTTTATGTTTATAAAGTCTCATTAAGTGACATTTAATGTGAGGGTCACATTTTTCCCTCTTCTAAGTGACTTAGGCAAAAATAAAAGTCACCTAGGGAACATCTGCCTAGGTACAAAAACTAACACAATTCCGATTTTTAAAACTATGATATATATATAATACAGTATTCATGAATTATAAGTTATAACTTATAACACAACATTTAAAAATAAACAAGAATTTTTAAAGATCAAAGAGTAACGCCTCTAATGAACACTGACGCCTCGAATTTGGGTTGTGGCTAGCACACATAATTTAGGTTGTAACGATGCAGTGGGTCGGGGTAGCGGGCTGCAGCAGCTCGAGCTTAGTCCTAAGTCACCAGACTCACCACTCCTAGTTTTTGTAGTCGCAACTCTAGGTTTCTTGCAAAGGTGCAAATTGCAGCTCAAGAGGATTCACGGACATGAATCACAGTGCACACTTGTCGACAGTCGCATTGCCTATTCGCAAGTGAAAACAACCCTAATCCGCTGAAAACATGAAGAAAACCTAGTGCGAAATATAAAAATCCGCACCAAAATTCATGCTTGGGGTTGGATTTTATCAGGTTCAGCAAACCTAATAGCCAAACTGTTCACCTTTCAGGTTCGGCATGAGGTTCGGCTATCAAGTTCGCCAAACCTGAACGAATTTTTGAAATTTTTTTAGGTTCACCGAATTCCGAACCTGAGGGTTCAGGTTCGGCAAACCCTGTGACATTGCTCACACTTGCTTGGTGATTGCCTTTCTGCCAGTGATAAAAGTGTCAAAGCATGCTTTAAAGGTCAAACTTGCTGTTTATTATGCATTTTAATTTCATTGAAAAAAATGAAATATTATGCATTTTTCATGTTCCCTGAATTTTTGCCTATTATGTCTGCATTTTTCCTGAGTTTTTCTGGGAGTCCAATTTTTTTGACCCTGGTCAAGTTATTCCCCAGTTGCAACACTTTCCCTGGAAGCAGCAATAAGAACATAATGCTTGAAAGTTTCCATATAAGGAAGAGGAAAACAATATTTAATAATGAAGTAGAAGAACAAGTACAAAGCAAGTTTAAATCTATTCATAAAACATTATTTGTCACTTGCACCAAGAGAAACCATGGATGTTTCAGGCCATTTGCAGATGAAAGAAATATTTCAATACAAAGTACAAGCTGAAAATTCACAAAACATTTTTCTGCCTTTCAACACGTTCACTTTTCCTACCATCCCCAATCTGCATGCTTATCATCCACTGAAAAGAAAGGTAACTATTTAATTTGATAAGGTGTAATTATACTAGGATAAAAGGCAATCAAAGAATATGCCACAAACTGTTAGAATTTACACCCATGTGCTACGCATCCATCCACATATATTCATAATTTAAATTATATCTATTGTGATCACAGAATTTCAACAAAAGATAGCAATTTTATACTTACTGGATCACTTCGCCCTTCAATAGATCTAGTCAATAAATTTGAACTGCCATCATCGAGCAAGATGTGCACTTGTACAGTAGCAGCTGATGCTAGACTGGCTGCAGCAGCTGCTGCTTGGGCAGCAGCAGCTGCAGCTTCTCTAGCTTTTTTAGATGATCCACCTTTGGGAATTATAGGCATTCTAGGGGTTGCTGCAGTCTCTAGCAAAGCATACCGGTCTCGACATGTGTCCCAAGCAAATAGCCTTCCTGTGCCTGAATGCACAATTGCCCAGTTACTGACTCTATACACGGAGAAATAAGGAATATCGGGCCATACAACTGAGACATACCTGCAAAAGAAAGTGATAGTGACGGAAAACAGTAAGTGTGAGAAAATTCATAATTGGAAAAATGAAAAGGCCAAAAAGCCCCATAAATTTACTACCAGCACACTTGAATTGAAGATTGAAGAGCGATAATCAACAATATTTAAGAATATTTATCGCATGCATACAAAACAACTGAATTATCAGTGTACATTCTGCATAAATTAAACTTCCCACAGAGAAGATATTCTAAACAGGAAATGACACTAACATCAAGATAAATGCCCAAAAGCTTTCCTAAATCAAAAGCATCTAAACTGTTCTTTGGTCTGTGAACACAAAACAGTGTGCAATTCCAAAGTCTTAGAGCATTCTAGATAGTACAACTCCAGTTTCTTCTAGGGAAGGCATAAGGAGAACCTTCTGCTAAGTAGTTAGCATTGACAAATTTGGACTCGGACTCGGCCACGACTCGGACCGGTTTGAACTTAATGACTAGGTTTACTAAAAATACCTAAAATATTAACTTTAATGGAAAAATTTTATTTTAAAAGATTCCAAACAATTAAAGACAAAAATATGCGAAGTCTGCTCATGTATATACCATATAAGTGTGAATTTATCAAAATGGCACTGAGTGCAATACATATGTGAAACAAAATACATAATCAACAAAGATTTAAATAGCCTCTAGAATCCAAAACACAACATGTTACCACCTAAGTTATACTTGGTGGATTTTTCAAGCAAGCCGGAGAAGTGGAACAAATATACTTGTTCATTCCGCAGAGTTCAGAAGTCCGCCAAGCTTTTTTTGAGAGTCTGTTTAAAGGTTTTTGTAACACATGTTCATACCCCTTTGGGGAAATTGTAAAAAGTGTGCTAGCATGGTCAATTTTTATAAAAGGCTCAGCCTCCTAGACTTAGGCATCAAGCTGACTAGCCCCGAGTGTTTTTTCTCTTGCTAATTATTGGTTGTTGAACAAACGACTAATAATTTCTGCGTTTTTTACTCACACCTCCAAAGCTGGGGTAGTTGTCTTGGTGGTTATGCCTTGGGAGGTTATTAGAGCCTCTGTGTCTAAGTTTATAAACGTGTTAGGCATTCGAATTGAGTCGTATGGACATGTGCTAGGTCCCCTAGAGTTTCGTTTGATTCCAAGAAAAATAACTTTTTCCGTTTTTTAAGCCATTTTTAAAACTCGTAAATGGCATAAAAACTTTATTCTGAGGCGGAATTTGGTGTGGGGATGCTCGTTTTGACACTCAGAGCAGACTCTTTACCCCGGGGCCACTTTTCATGAGTTTCGGGCAGGTAAAACGCCCTGTAAGGCATTATTTGGCTAACATAGCATCAAAGTGGCATTTAATTGCTAAAAATGCATCATTTTGGCATGGGTCAAAATATTTTAAAAAGTCAAAATGTAATTTTTTACTGGTTAGTGGATGATGGGGCATGGTGGTCCCCATCTCATGCGCCCATCTTTCACACATTAAGCCAAGACTTAGCTGGAGTTTAAAGTAGCGAATGACTATTGGATCGTGACATCAACTCACCAAGGAGGAGACTCACGCTAAACATTATACTTGCGATAGCTTGAGGGGTGTGGACTATCCACGTCACAATAAAACTTTGGTTTAGTTAATGAGTTTACCATACATTGGTTTGAGTAAGGTAGTGAATGATCAAATAAAGATGGCGTCAACTCACTCAGAGGACTCACACTAGCATGGTTGGAAGTGTTGCGCTACCACCATGGGTGTCGACCCCCTTTGTCCACGTCCCAATAAACTTTGGTTTTGTTTAGTGAGTTTACCATACATCAAGGTTTGGTAAAGTAGCAAATATATTATTCGTGAAGTTGGCACACGGCCGTACAATTGCGTCAGGATTTAATGCACATGCGATTTGGAGTTTGGTGAGGTGGCTTGGTTGGTAGAGTGGGGTCGCCTACCTCATTTGAGGTGGCACCTCCTCCATACCAACACTTCAGTTAAACTAGATATTTGCCCACCGATTCCTTAGATCGCTCAACTGAGCTTGATCTTTAGTGTTGGTGGTGCCCCCCTGGGTCTCTCATTTCCCATTTAAGCAGGTCACTTCTCCATGTTTTAGGATCAGAAGGTTGAACCGCTGCTAGCATACATTGTAATATTTTTCTAAGTATTTGTTAATAAAAGTCTTTGGAGGCAATTTCGGTGTGGGATCCATGAATGTTTGGCTGGTGTTGTCTTTGTTATATATCATTAACGTAACTTGTATTAGTTCTTTCATGTTTGCAATTGTTGGGATTCCTTGTCTTAATAAAGAAATTTTCATTTCAGTAAGAATAGGAAGTGATTCTTGTTAGGTTACTTCTCATTGTGAAATATATTAGATTACTAAGTTTTATATCATTTCTTGTATGGATCTGTAATGCTACTTAGCTTCTTATCATTTCACATAGGTGCTTTTAATCCCCTTTGCATTTTGTTGAAGGTATTTTACAGGAAACCCAAGCTGCAACATTTGATGAGCGAGTGGGCTCTCCCTCTTCTCCAGTAATTTCGAAAGAAGAAGCATCATCCCTCGGATCTCACCAAAGGAGGCGTCACCATCCCTTTTCTACTTCTTGCTCCATCTGGTTCTATCACTTCTTGATCCAAAAAATTTCAAGTTTACTTTGGTTATTGTTACTTTGCTTAGATCTACATTTTAAAGACATATGTAAAGTAGATTTAAACTCCTAAGACTAGATCTTGTTGAGTGATTGAAAGTTTTTCTTTAATTTTTTAGATCTAGCTCTCTTTTTGCAAGTTCAAAGTTGAAATTCAAAAGTACTTGGTTAAGAGGTTTAAAGAGCTTTCTATTTATTTATTTGGCATTTAGTGCTTGAGATTTGCTTGCTATTCTATTTAAGAGGCAAGCAAAGATCCTAAGAAAGCTTGCCTTACTTAGTCATTTTCTTCTAGTTTTACTTATAGATTCTTTCAGACTTTTTCTTGTAGATTTTCCCAAGACACTATTAAAGTGTCTATGGGTGTCTTTCACTTTCCTTTCATCGTTGTTTTTTGCAGGTTTACAAGAAAAGAGGAGGAAACTTTGGTGAATTTTCGCAAAAGTGAGCAAAAGGAAAACCTACGAAGATCCCCCTTGCATAAAAAGTTAATTTTTCAATAAATTGTAAGCCTTTGGATCCAAAATAGAAGGACCAAAGCGCATTTCTTCTATGTTGTAAAAAAACAAATAAGGCTTGAGTAGGCTCATCAGAGCCCGGTCCCCATCCCCCATGGGGAAATTCGCATCGGTGTCCATTTTCATGGTTTTTGTGTTGTTAGTGTAGTTTGTTGCTTTCTTTCACTATTTCAATGTTTCTTTAAGTTTTTTTGCAAAGTAATCTGAATACTTACCCACTACACTATACCAAAGTACTGAAAGGGAAAAAGATTTGACCAGTGTAGTAATTAGAACTTTAATATTTATGCACAGTTGAGTTTAAAATAAACCCCCTTTCTTTCCCGAGTACGAGTTCATGGCTAAGGGCTTGCCCGAGTACTGAATCTGGAAAAAGCTCTTGGGATTTACTCTTTTTAATCAGAAAACTTTGTTCAAAAACATTTAAAAATTACAAGGCCTTAATCCTCGTATGCTCTACTTCCACTGTAGCTTTTTCTCATCAGTTGGAAGTATCAGAAAAGGGTTTAGGTGACTAGTAATTAGTATAACTTTTAATTAATCTCCCAAAACAACGAAAATCCAGCGATGTGTTTTGCTACGTGTGGGGAAATTGTACAAAGGAAGCGGGAACTACTAAAAAGCAACCACGGGGCCTCGTTAGGCTACATCCTTGTTGTAGTGTTGAACATCCCCCCATGACTCCATTCAACCCACATTTCCTCGTGTGCTACCACACTGTGTGAGTCTGGACATATTCCCTCTACCTTCGTGGTATATCGGGAATCCCTCTCCCTGCTAATAATCCTAATAATTACCAGATTAATGAAAGCAACCAACAATTAACCTATTCCTTAATCAACTCATCTAATAAATATTAAAACTTACCAACGAGACACTACAATACTTTCAATGAGACCACAGCAGCAACCCATATACACAAGCACTCCATATTCAATTGGCACTGGTCTTCCGCATTTTTATGGTTAAATCAATTTCCACATATTGTCATGAATGGTGTTTGAATTATCAATGTTGTTGTTATTATAATTCATTTACAGTAACACATTGCTAAAGTTTTAATTCATTTCACATTAACTCCTAGAATCAATCATTTCTTTTGTAGAGTAAAAACCTTAGATTTTACTTATCATAGGGACCACCCCCCTTGGCTTCGCTAGGAGTTGGCCTAGACGGAGGAGCCGAGTATCAAGTGACAGCACTTGCCTCGAGCTTGCCCCCAAGGTCGCACCCAGTGGCTTGAAGATTTCTGCCACGTTAGCCGAGGTGCGAATTAGACGGCAACTATTAGATTTGTATCATTTAAGCAATATGATCTTAGGATCTTATCTAAGAGAATAGCATGCACAACAATAATCACAAGAGACAAGAGACACAAAGATTTTCCTCGAGGAAACCATAAAGGAGAAAACCCCACAACTTCCTCAGAGATATAATGAGCACCAATAGCAGCAGTAAAACCCAAAGACAGAAAAGATGATCTCCAACAGATGTTCTCTCTCTCTCACTTGAGTGAGATTCTCCTCTCTCACGCATGTGCCCCAGTTGAGTGAGTGTGTGTGTTACAAATAGAGAGTCTCACTCTCTATTTATACTAGTTTCCGACTTTTACAATTACTTACCAGGGCCGACATCTCTAAGAGAGTCTAATAACCCTAGTGCCCCTCAACTGTGGGGACTTTGCCCTCCGATCAACAAGGAGGGTTAACCTTAACTCAATTGTGGGGACTATTGCCCCGACTTACAACAGAGGGTTAACCTCAATGACTTTACATGACTCCCCCGACAGGAACATCGGGAGATAATGAAATACAAATGATTCTCCCGATAGGAACATCGGGGTACAATATAAGATATACAAGTGAATACATTCCGAAGTTACAAATACATCAACACTCCCTCTTAACTAGGAAGGTGTTCTCTTGACACAATACATCAGCACAAGTCTTCTTTGGATCAAGTCTGGATCATCACTGGATCAACATCAAGTCTGGATCATCACTGGATCAACATCAAGTCTTGATCATTACCGGATCATCATTGAAGCTGGATCATCATCGGATCATCATCACTAGATCATCATCAAAGCTGGATCATCATCAGATCATCATCACTAGATCATTATCAAAGTTGTATCATCATTGGATCATCATCATCACTACTTCTGCTATCTCGATCAACTGGCGCTATCTCTCAATTCTTCTCGTCATAGGAAGTTCTACAGAGCCAACCCTTTTTCATGCTAATTGTAGGCCTAGCCTCCAGATAGGTCTTCATCTTCTTCAGCGCTTATATCTGACCCAGTCAGAAAGGCCCGCCCAGCACTTACATCTGACCATGAGAGGAATACATCCACCATCATGTCAGAAAGGCACGCCCAGCACTCACATCTGACCATGGGAGGAACACATCCACCACCATGTCAAAAAGGCCCAGCACTCACATCCACTGGCATGATAGGACACACCATCTATCATCCAAGGAAAGGCTCAGCACTTACATCTACTGGCATATCAAGACACACCATTTACTATCCAGAGAAAGGCACAACACTTATATCTGACCTAGATAGAAAGGCTCAGCACTTATATCTGACCCAGTCAGAAAGGCTCAGCACTTACATCCTCTGGCATAGTAGGACACACCATTTACTATCCAAGGAAATGCTCAACACTTATATCTATTGGCATGGTAGGACACACCATCTACCATCCAGAGAAAGGCTCTGCACTTACATCCGTCCGCATGATAGGACACACCATCTATCATCCGAGGAAAGGCTCTGCACTTATATCTGATCATGTGGGAGCCAATCCCACAGTCATATCAGAATGCCTCTGCACTTACATCTGATCATGTGGGAGCCAATCCCACAGTCATATCAAAATGGCTCTGCACTTACATCTGATCATGTGGGAGCCAATCCCACAGTCATATTAGAATGGCTTTGCACTTACATCTAACCATGGAAGGAACCAATCCTATCACCATGTCAGAAGGGATCTACACTTACATCTAACCATGGAAGGAACCACTCCTATCACCATGTCAGAAGGGCTCACAGACTCATCACTTCCTCTTGGAAGGAACCTCGATCTAGAGAACACCAAGATTCTCCCTGAAGTACTTGAACTTCATTCTGGCCATTTCTAGCATAGAATCACATCAGGGCTGATTATGTCCAAGGATAACCTGCAAGCTTCGTCAGGACCGATTACATCCGAGGACAACCTACAGGACTGGTCACGTCTAAGCAACCTACAAGCTTTGCCAGGATTTATGCTCAGACAACCTGTCTCACTAGCTATGCTAGAACTCCCTCTTTCGAGAGGTCTCGATCCAGATCACATATTGGAGCTTCACTGCTCCTCTCTACATCATAAAAAAAATGCAAGTCAGATCAATCAAATCAAATAGTAGTTTTCAAAAAATACTACCTCCCAAATATCCGAGCAAGTGGCAACATATTTTGCCTCGGCTGTTCTCAGCGCCATGCAGGACTCCTTCCTGCTAAACCAAGAGATCACACCTGATCTCATACATAAGCAGCACCCCAAAGTGCTCTTCCTATCAATGGCACTGCTTGCCCAATCCGAATCTACATAACCCTCCAAGTTAATCTATTGATTCGCCTCATACTTGAGCCCATACTCAACTGTACCCTTCAGGTACCTCACTACATGCTTTGCAACCATCAGGTGAACATGTCTCAATGTGTTCACAGCAAAGCAAATATCTGGTCTTGTATTCGTCAGGTATATCAAGGAACAAATCATCTGACAATACATCATGGCATCAACCGACTCTGATGAAGCAACACTCAATAGCTTCAAGTTCGATGCCATAGGTGTGGTCATGGCCTTGCAGTCCATCATCCTAAACCTCTTCAGAATTTCTACTGCATACTTCCCTTGTCCCAGGGAGATTCCATCCGTATTCTACCACACCTCCATGCCTAGAAAGTAGTGCATCATATCCAAGTCCTTCATCTCGAACTCGGCAGCAAGTCTCCTTCTTGCAACTTTAATGAGTTCCTCTTTTCTGTCAGGAACAAGTCATCGGCATATAACAGGAGAATCACTGGTCTTCCACCTTCAACCTTGAAGAAAAGGTTGGAATCCGCTTTACTCTCAGTAAATCCTAGAGTCATCAGTAATCTGTCCATCATGTCGTACCATGTCGAACCTCAGGATCTTCTGTAGTCACTCGCTCTGAAGTGGAGCATCATTCTCCCTCTTCCTTTCGTACTCTATGCATTGAAACATTCTGTACTGGAGTGACAAGTAGCTTCCTCTGCTACTAATATTCTATGTATCCATCTAGGGTCACTGGATACCAAGATCCTCTATCTTGAAAAGCGTTCTTCTCCCACCCATCTGTTAGCTTGTCATCCTCTATAGGATTTCATCTTCAACCTTGTAGCAAAGGTTAAGATCTTCATCACTCTAGGTGATTTTCAAGCTCCTCATGTATGTGTTATTCCATGGGTGTCTTCTGAGCTCGTACAAGGCCTTCTTTCATTTGCCCACATGATTCTGCATGTCATGTGTCTTAACTTCTACTGGCTGCAAATGTCTCTTCGTAATCTATGCCTTCTTTCCATGAAAAGCCTCGAGCTACAAATCTTGCCTTGTATCCCACGACGTTGTCATCTACTGCATGTTGGATCTTGTAGATCCATATGGAAGACATTACAAACTTCCTTCAGGTCCCGATGCTGCATCCTAGACATCATTCTTCTTAAACTGGAATTCTCCTTCCCTTTCTTCTTGGCTACTTCTTCATAGCTGGAAGGCTCTGCATCAGTGATGTCGCTCAACAATGTCACATAACTAGATTGTCTCTGAGGCCTCTTTCTTTCTTTGAAAGTATCGTCATATTATTCTTCATCTTGGATTCTTTCTTGAACTGTTGTCACTTGTTCTTCGAAACAAGTCTCATCCTTCTTTTCTTGTAAGCGATTGTACGCGATCTTTCCTACAAGTCAAATGCACCAGTAGTATGATTAGAAACATTTCATAATGGTAAATTCTTATGCATAAAGATATAATCATGCAACTATTTTAGCCAGTACAACATTCATCCATCTCTTACGAAAACTTTCTAGATGCCTTCCATCTCTACCAGTACAACATTGAGATTGTGCACTAATCCAATATGTCAGCAAAGAGGTTTCATTCTAGATAAGTAGCAATGGAGAGTTGTATAGCACCATGGGCTACTTACCCATCATATGCATATCACATCAACTAAATATAAACAAATGCATAACAAAACAATATCCTGAAATGACAATTGAATACTTATCTTTATTTGTTTCGTGGGTAGACTCCTTCTAGAGCCTTCTGCTTCATCATCTTCTTCATTCGTGACATCATCATTTCTTATACAAATGCTAAGATGGATAAGAGTTTCTTCAAGAGTTGAGTCCTCTGTATTCTTCATCGCTTGAGGGATCTTCTTTGAATCGTGAGCACTTGATCTTCAGTTTCTTCCATCTTCTCTTCTCTTATTATGGGTCGAGCTTCATCTTGTGTGTGCTCTTCCCAGAGTCTACTGAAAGTAATCACTTCCTTCTGGCACACATTCCTCGAATGAATGAATCCTATGATCCTTGGAGACCATTCAAGGTGGTTATAATAGTATCTTATTCTTCTTCGACTGCTTTGTCATAGCATCAAACACTTCCTTTTGGTGTCTTCAGGGATGACACATGTGGTATAATTGAATCAGCAATGATCTTCTTGGTCTTGACCAAGTTCTTCTTATGTAAGACTTTTAGCCTCATCTCCCTCTGGAACTAGAACCTCTCCATTTATGTAGGTGTCCAATTCATTTTCTTCAAGAACCAGTGAAATCATATACTTCCATGCTTGGAAGTTTTCAGCTTCACCAAGCTTGTCATCAAGCTGGTGTGATTAATCATCTTGAAATGAGAACCTCAAATGTAAATAGCAAAAGATTAGATCTTACCGATTTGAGGTGTCCGTCTTGGTTCCAGATCTGGTTGATCTAGGGTTTGTCAAAGAAACCCTATTTTTCAAAACTAAGAATTTTAAACTTCTAATTGGATAGAAAGATAGGCCTCTTCAAGGCGAGTTGTCCAATGTACTCCTTTTCTTAAAACAATGGAGGGAAGCTCCCGAAACAGGAAGCCCTAGTTTACCAATTTCTTCTGCAGAGATAGATGCCTAATACTGTTTCTGCAGTATCTCCGAAATTACTGCTCCTCTGTGTCTGAAATTTTGTACTGAGGTAACCTCGTCTGTCCTCTTTCCAAAACCATAGGTTTTACCAGAATTGGCTTCCCCAATTGGGACTTATGAGATTTTTCCCAAGGTGACTTATTTTCGGATTGTTCAGCGTAGCAAACTTCTACGGACTGCCACGTGTCCCTGTTTCCACATCAGGGTCTGAAACTTTTACTACAGAAAGTACAGTCTGTGCCCTATATGGAACATCTTCCGAAATTTCATTTGGACCTTTGTAGCCCGAGATATAGCAATTCTCCCTAGGTGTTCTGTTTAGGGATGAATCCTGGAAGAGGCTGGAACCCTGATTTGGAGGAAATATATCTCCCACAATATAGCGAATCTGAGACTGAAATTTTTACACAGGGTACATCAGGATTTTACCTTCGGCCTGTGAAAATTTTGGCCCCTGAGACTTCTTCAACCCCGAGATATAGCGAATGTACCAAAACTACCCGTTTTAGTATTTTAGGGTTTTTCAGGCCTGGGGTCAAACTAGGGTTTGACTTTCTCGAAGTTTTACCCAACTAAAAATCTCGATCTTGGTCTCTAAACTTTGATTTTGATTAGGAGAGCAATCCTATGCCGGGCTCACTCAAAAATTCCTCTTTTGTAAAAAGCCCTAACTTCCCGCAGCAAAAACTGAAATTGCCCGGAATCAAATTCTGCTTCGACAGAAAAATGCGCCCTTCAATGGAGAGTTAGTCTAGCATCCTTTTGCTGATGGATTGTCGAGAGAGACCCAAAAAGTAAGAATCCCTAGCTTCTGCAGCTGCACAGTGTCTTCTTCTCAGGTTAGCTCTGATACCATGTTAGATTTTTATCATTTAAGCAATATGATCTTAGGATCTTATCTGAGAGAATAACATGAACAGCAATTAAAAGAGACAAGAGACGAGACACACAAAGATATTCCTCGGGGAATCCATAAAGGAGAAAAACCCCGCAACTTCCTCAAAGATAGAATGAGCACCAATAGCAGCAGTAAAACCCAAAGACAGAAAAGATGATCTCCAACAGTTGTTCTCTCTCTCTCACTTGAGAGAGATTCTCCTCTCTCACTCATGCGCCCCAGTTGAGTGAGTGTGTGTTACAAATACAGAGTCTCACTCTCTATTTATACTAGTTTCCGACTTTTACAATTACTTACGAGGGCTGACATCTCTATGAGAGTCTAATAATCCTAGTGCCCCTCAACTGTGGGGACTTTGCCCTCCGATCAACAAGGAGGGTTAACCTTAACTCAATTGTGGGGACTATTGCCCCGACTTACAATGGAGGGTTAACCTCAATGACTTTACATGACTCTCCCGATAGGAACATCGGTATATAATGAAATACAAATGATTCTCCCGATAGGAACATCAAGGTACAATATAAGATATACAAGTGAATACATTCTGAAGTTACAAATACATCAACAACAACATTTTGGCATCGTTGTCGAGGATAAATCTTTCTATTCTTGGAATACAACTTTGTTTTCCAGTTTTTTGTTATGCTTTGTTTGATGAATGTTTAGGGTAGATCTTTACTTTTCATCTAGCAACTCCACTAACCTTTTTTCTCTTATAAATTTACAAAGAGAAGAAAAAAAATATTTTTTGTGTTTAAATACATATTTTTCTTCTCACTTGGCAACCCTGTTGAAGGGATAAAACCCTGTTATCTCAAAAAACTTGTGAAGATTTGTTGTGTGTAGATGAGCACATGCAACACATTGAGATTTTTCCCGAAGCTCATTGGTTGACAACTCCACTTGTTCAGTACAAAGGTCCATGGTTATATCAAATGCACGTTGTTGATTTCTGATATGGATGAACTGAGGGAGCAATGTGGTGCTTAGATAGTCGAATTTTTTCATTCCATCGATTTCTCAAACATCTCAGATTTTCCTAACTTTGGTCGTGGTGTGGGTTACATATATAAATGGCTTCTAGTCTTTCATGGAAATCATGGTGATTCAGCCATTTGGCATGTCAAGTCTTTCCTTCAATTGATGGTTGACTCCAATGTTCTTTATGAGGACAATATGATGGAAATGTTTGCTAGTACTTTTCAAGGAGAGGTCTGTTGTTGGTTCTATCAAGGCCTTCCTAATAAGTGTATAAATTATTTTCCAAGCTTCCTTTGGATGTTTTTAGAGCAGTGGCATGATGGTAGGGGTAGTATGAATGGTTTGGAAATATTCCTTGAACAGATCTTTACCTTCTACCTATTTGGGACAGAGTATCATACAACAAAATATGACGGACCTTTTGCCATGATACAAAGTGTTAAAGACTTGGAATTACTTTTAGAACATTTGAGTGAAGAAGAGGTCCATGATACTCCCATTGAAGAACTTCCTCATGTTGTCATAGACAACGTCGAATGTGTGGAAATCCCTCTAAGTTATTTTAGAAAGAAAGAGATTAAACAACTTATTAAAGACTATGATGCCTCTCTAAATACACAACAGGATTCTGAAGATAGGCGCATCCATGAAAATCTAATTGAAGAAGTTTATGAAGAAACCTCATCTGAAGACATTTTTGAAAACCATCCTCATGTCATATCAACAAAAAATAATGAAGATGTTGAACACCATCCCCATGTCACATCAACAGAAAATATGGAGGATGTAGATAAGCTAGAGGAACCCATTGAGCAGCATATCCCAAAGCGGCGCCATTGAAGATATTGATGAAGGTCCCTTGATTGAAGATGTTATTGAAGGTCCTCTTCATTGTGCCATGATAGAAACTACTGAAGACTTAAAGTATCCTCAAGATTGTTTCAGCGAGGATGATCACATGTGTATTCTAGATTTACCTCAAGAAGAAACCATCACAGAAAGTTATAAAGATAATGATGATGAGGTCTATATGGTGTATGATGACACTCCTCCATGTTCTCCTCATGGTGATGAGAGTTTGGAAACTTCATTCCCTTGTAACATTTTTGAAACCAGTTATTTTGATGAAGAATATGGTGAACATGAGGATGAGTGTATCCAAGAATGTGATGCCATGGATGAGGATTCCCCCATATTTGACAAAGGTATGGATGATGATTATTGTACATACATTAAGAAGCCCAATTTTTATGTATCGAGAGAAGGGAGTGTCAATTTGGAGGCCCCTTTGGAGATCTTGGTATGGAAGAGAATCATGTAGAGTTCTCATATGATCATTCAAAATCACACACAAGTGTTAGCAGTAAAGACCTCGAAAAGCAATGGATTGAAGAGTCAAATTTGATTCAGCCGATGTAATATCAGTCTCAACCTACATCTTCACATTCAGAGGTTCCTCGTCATATGGAGCAGCCTGGGACTTACACGAAGAGTTATCAGTCGATGATCCCCTTTGATATTTATGATGGAGTTGTTGACCTACCTCATCGTATAGATATCTACATTATACCTATCCAAGCTTGGATAGAAGAAACCTGTAGAAGCACATGCCAGTTTAGGAAGCAGAGTTATGAAGTTCTACATGCTTATGATTTCCCATCCATCCCGCCCCTCCTGAATATTCACTCAGGTTTGCATTTTCTATTGAAGATATCCTTGTTTTGGCTGGTAACCAAACACAAGAGAAGAATTGTGAATTTTGATCAAATGTTAAGGTGGTTACATTGGATTTTTCATTTTACTTAACATTGAGATTATGATATGTTTGGAGTAGGAAAATATGCTCCTTAAAGTGAGCATTTACTTTATGCATTTCCGTTTTGTACTTAGGAATAAATAAATGCTCACGGGACACCTGTTCTGAATGTACACTATAGTCTTGTATGCCTCGGCCCAAAGGAATAGTGGCAATCCCTGATCAAATAGCATGGCCTTGCCTGCTCTTACCATAGTCCTGGTCTTCAACTCTGCAACTCCATTCTGCTGGGGGGTATGAGGCACAGTGTACTCTTTCTTGATCCCCTCTGTTGAACAATACTCCATGAACTCATTGGAGGTGTACTCACCCCCGTTGTCTGTCCTCAACACCTGAATCTTCAATCCTGTTTGGTTCTCCACAAGAGTCTTGAAGTCTCGGAACCTCTCAAAGACCTCTGACTTGGCCTTCACGAAATAGATCCAGGATTTCCTGGAATAGTCATCAATAAAGGTTATGCAATAACTGTAACCACTAAACGAATGGACACTCATAGGTTCGCATACATCCGAATGCACCAAGTCCAAGGGCTCCTTAGACTTGTGCTCACTCTGTGGGAAAGGCTTCTTGATGTTCTTCCCCAAATCACAACCCTTGCAATTGTTATGCTTCTCCTCATGTACCTGAGGAACTCCAATGACAGCCTGCCTCAGTGCTCCATGGTGTAAGTGTGCCATCCTCCTATGCCACAACTCACCCTGACTATTGTTGTTGCTGCTAACTAGAGCCTTTACAGGCTCAAAGTGTAGTCTGTACACTTTCTCACTCCTCCTACCAATCACCCGATCCAAGCTCCCATCTGACCCCTTGGGCCTAATATATACTCCATGGTCATGGAACTTCACCTGATATCCCTTGTCCTCTAGAGTGGAGACTGATATAAGGTTCTTGGTCAGTCCTGGAACATATAACACATTAGCAAAACTGAGGGGTTTTCTAGACTCCCTCTCAAATGAAACAGTGCCAACTCCCTGCGCCTAATACCACACATCATCACCCAGCTCAACGTGGATCCCTGTTCCACCCTACTGCAAGACTCTGAAGAATCTCTTCTGTCCAGTCATGTGACTAGATGCTTCGCTGTCGATGTACCATATATTGCTCCTTGTGGTGCTTTCCATGCAAGCTATCAAGTAGAACTCCTCATCAAAGTTCCTACTGAAATCCTCCACCACTGCAGATCCAGCCATCTGAGTGTTACTCTTCTTCTTCCTGTCTGGGCACTGGGAGGCAAAGTGTCCCCGCTTGTGGCAGATAAAACACTTGACCTTTGAAACATCAAGTTTCCTCTTGCCATCCTTCTTCCTCTTTGCCTTCCCCTTGCTCTTCCCTGTCAGGGCTAGAGCCTCCTCATCCACAATTTGTGGGTCACTACTGGATGAGCCTGATCCTTGACCCATGCGGGTCTCCTCCTGCACAAAGTCATCCCATAGTCTTTGTCAATCAGGGAGCTTCTCCCTAGCCACAACACCCTTGACAAAGGTGTCCCATGGCTGAGAGAAGCCATTGAGGGCTATCCAAACTAGCTCCTCATCCTCAATCTTAGAGCCAACAACTCCAAGCTCATCCCTGATCTGTGTAATCCTTTTGAGATAGGGCACCAATCCTTCTCCCTTGGCCATCTTGGTGCTACACATCCTCTCTTGCAGCACCACATTTTGGTTCTCGTTCTTACTCTGGTACAAACTTTCCAAAGCCTTCCTACTGGATGAGCCTGATCCTTGACCCATGCGGGTCTCCTCCTGCACAAAGTCATCCCGTAGTCTTTGTCAATCAAGGAGTTTCTCCCAAGCCACAACACCCTTGACAAAGGTGTCCCATGGCTTAGAGAAGCCATTGAGGACTATCTGAACTAGCTCCTCATCCTCAGTCTTAGAGCCAACAGCTCCAAGCTCATCCTTGATCTGTGTGAGCCTTTTGAGATAGGGCACCACTCCTTCTCCCTTGGCCATCTTGGTGCTACGCATCATCTCTTGCAGCACCACATTCTAGTTCTCGTTCTTACTCTAGTACAAACTTTCTGAAGCCTTCCACATCTCTAATGCGGTCTTCCTCCCGAAAAGGTGAGGCACTATGTGGTTCTTCACCCCATCCAAGATGATCAACATGGCTCTGGAATCAATCTTCTTCCAAGTTACTAAATCTGTTGAATCTGTGGGTGCAACCTTTGTGGAGTCAATGTGCTCCTCTGCATCACTGACGTCCAGGATCCTTCTGATCCTTTCTTTCCATGTAGGAAAGTTCTAAGCACCCTGGAGTCTATCCTCAACTCTCAACTACACGTCCATACTGAAGTGTACCTATCAAACCCTAGATCTGCACTCTAGGTTTGTGTCTTCAACTAGATCTGGCCCTGATCTACTGTTGCTGCAAATCTCTCAGTCTTTAGCTCACCAGAGCTCTGATACCATGTAAATTTTCCTTTAATATTCAACTAGGGCTAAACAGTGTATTCAATTTTCTACTGATAACCACACATAAATATCTTTTACAAGTATGCGGCGGAATATAAAGAACTAAGAAATAAATCACAACATCACATCACAATATTGACACTATTATTTTGGGTATGGAAACCCCCAGAAAAACCCAAGATGGGAAAATCGGTGCAACAGTCAGATATAGGTTTTATTATGAGAAAATATGGAACTTTTACAATCACTGCTAATCACCCAAACCTGGTGAAGTAGTACCCGACAGAATCACTGGGAAAAACCCCAGCTAAACCTCCAGTCCCTCTGTGTGACTGTACGGCCAAGTGTACAGCCTCCCACACGTGCGGATCCGTACTGATGTACGGCTGCTGTACGGAATCCGTACGGTATGTACGGCAGCTGTACAGAATCTGCACAGTCTTTACGACCTTCCTCTACAGCCGCTACCTGTCGATCCATGCGGCCTCTGTCCTGCCTGGTAGCTCGGTGATCCTGTTCTCTCACTCCTCTGTCTTCCCAGTTAAATCCTTTGTTTGACCTTCTCTCCCTGTCTGTATCCTCTCTCTGTCGGAATACAAGTGTGTGAGTTCTCTCAACCAATTGACCTTCCTTTTATATTATATAACTTTAGGTAAAGCAAAAACCCTATTTTCACTTTAACTTAAAGTCAATAAATAATTAGATCACTTTAATTATTTGCCAAAGTAAACTTAGGAAAAATAATTAAATGCGATTGGTTTCCTGATTTAAAGTCTTTTGCATGCAAGGACACTTCCCTTGCATGCAGGAAGACCTTCCTTGTTGCTGCTAATCTAACAATGCCCTCCTTCTTCATGCACATGTGGGAGTTTTGAGGCACGTTTTCCATCTTGATTTGCATGTGTATGAGGAACAACCCTTTTTCATGGTATATCAACAGCTCATATGAGTTACCATGAGGTTTGACCACATTTTGGACCTTTGGCACAATTCTTGGGGAGTTGGTTTCCCATTTCCTTGGAGCAGTCTAGGGTTTTTGACTAATCTTGGAACCTTGAGACACTTTCCATCTTCATTTATGAGAGCACTCCATCATTTGAGGTTGTTTCATTCATGGTTTGACTTGCCAAAAGTGGTATGAAGCACATTGGAGGACTCATTCATTCCACACTTGCCACTTTTCTTGGAGTACTCAGCATTCAAAGATTGCTTGTTAAAGTTTGAGCCTATTATGAGGAGCTTGGCATATTGTTTCATGCATTTTTAAGAGGGCACTCTCCTATGGAGTGGTTGAAGGTCAAAACCTAGGATTTTTGCCTAGCATTTACTCATTTTTCACCATATATGTTGGAATGCCCCACCTAGTAGACTTATTATCTCTTTTCATGTATTAGCTCCACCTATTCTAAAGATGCATCCCCCATACATAGTCAAATTAGTTAGGGTTTTGGAGCTGTGGTTTTCTTATTTTGACCAAGTCACGAGGATTTTTATCATTTGTTTATTTAGTTAGTTAATTTCTCTTCCTATATAAGAGACACTCCTCTCATTGTATATTTTCCTAGAACTTGGAGAGTAAAATTTCTCTTGCTACTATTTCTTAGTTTTCTTTGTGTTAAGGCATTGGGTGCATATTGAAGAAGTAAGTTGAAGCTATACTATATAGGTGCTTGATGTCTAGTATGGATTTCTTCTACAAGTAGTGAGCCCTGCATGAGAAGATTTCGGCAAACATTTTACTTTTCAGTCCAAAGTCTTATTGATTTTATTTACTAGATAGCATTTTACTCGGATTTTGATGTGTTACTTGTAGTAGAAGTTGTAAGCTTTGCATGTAGGTTTGGATTTCTTCTACAAGTAGTGAGCCCTGCATGAGAAGATTTCGGCAAACATTTTACTTTTCAGTCCAAAGTCTTATTGATTTTATTTACTAGATAGCATTTTACTCGGATTTTGATGTGTTACTTGTAGTAGAAGTTGTAAGCTTTGCATGTAGGTTATCTTAGAGGATTCCAGCTATCGAGTCCTCCCTTGGATTTTGAAGAAAATTATAGTTGGATATCAAAGACTACGATAAGGATTTGAGCTCTTCTACCCTCTCCTGCTCCTTGATCACCAAATCTTCACACGCTTCCTTTATGACTCCATTGCCCTCTCCTTAATCAACTAGGCAATAGTCAAGAGATTTGATTCTTTCTTGTGGCCATTTGAATCTCATTTTCTTCAAGTTTTGGTAAATCTGGAAATTAATCTTTCCTTCTAGTTTAAAATAGTCAAGCAAAATCTAAGAAATAACCCATTAAAACCCTGTTCAAAAGGTATGAACTTTACTTATTTCTCTGCTGTACCATGCATGTTAGTTTCACATCATAAAATCAATCTTTAGGACAGCTTATGGTGTGTTATGCTTGACACAAGTACTTAGGCAAAAATACTTTCAAATTTGCTTCCATTTAACCCTTTTGAGCTCACTTCTTACATTTAAGTTTGAGTTTAAAAACTAACTGTTTTCTGAGTTGTTTATGCTTCAATTTACATTAACTTACAACACTCTTTTAACAGTTCTATTCAAACATCAGATATAGTTTATCTCTTAATATTTTATCGCAGGAATACACCGCTTGCACACTTAATCAAAGGCTTAAATAGATTTGGAATTTTCTGTTAACTGTCAACTAATTTTCTCTTATGTTGATAGTTTGCACAAGTAACTATATCCATCTCAAATCACTTGCATTCACAACATATTGTTACTTGTCACTTTTTCTAGCTTCCTTGTATTATACTTTATTCACTCAAGTCGCTGGAATTCCCTTATCGTTATTAACCACAATATCTCAACTCCATCACTAAGGTTAATTAACAATTTTTTGACATTACTTCTAAAAATGATGTAACTCTATTCTATTGGCAATCCCAGTGTTACCAAATGAACTAGCAGCGTTCAATTTGGCAAGCATGCAAAAAGAAGGCTAGACCCAATGTCACCTCGATCTAGCTCCTTGACTTCTTTGGGAGTTCATATACCCAGGGGAGAGCCCTTTAATTCCTGCAACAATCTTAACAAAGCACAAGCTTTCTATACAACTCTGTAATTGTGACCAGTGCCTTGGTAGGAGTCAATGAAAAATAAATTTACGCAAGCATTCAATTAGGTAGCAGGCTTCCAATTATATCAGTCATAAAAGACACCAGTAGTGTCCAGCTGCTAATGTCTAGGCAAATACCATGAGTGTAACAATAAGTACTACCTCAATAGTCCTTATTATTTACCAGGACAGTGATTGTTACAGGCTTAGACAGTCAGTACCAACATAAACAAATGTGATCAGTGAATTATCAGCAATTAAGATTGGTACTTATCAGCAATAAAAGATATCAGTTAGCACTATGTAGTAAAAGGTACATATCAGCAACAGTATGTATGGTAATAAGTTAATAACGAATCAGTACACATAATTTCTATGATGATCATGCATGGACACTGGACAGTTTAATAAGAAGTCTTGAAATTAGCATTTATCATCATTTAGACAACCTGTAAATAACAATGTATATCATCAGAAGTAAACCATGAGATATCAACAACGACAACCAGTCCTAAAAAAGGATTTTCAAGGGCCTGTCTAAGTCCGCTTTAGCATTAAGATAAGGTTTCTGGGAGGCCGAATTCAAGGATAATACTGAAACAAACAGTCCTTAACGCTGGCCTGAAACGACCCTTTTTTCCAGGTCTGTAAAGCAGATTTAAGGCAGCAGACAAGGAGGATTAAGACGCCCAGGATGGTTTAGGGTTAAAAAGGCAGGCCAAAAATTTCAAGCCCGAAATTTTAGGATCCCAAAGTTTTAGGGCCAAGATTTTAGGTGGTTTGTATTTTTCAAAGGTTAGATATTTTTTGGTTTTGGCTCAAGTTACCGGATTCGGCCCTAGGCCTAACTGCACCCGAATCAGATTCTCAGATTCTTCCACCTCGTTTTGACTAATCTAAAGTTGTCTATTTGGGATAAAAGTAGGATAATTAGAGTTAATTAGGGTTAGGGTTCCAAATCCCTGATTCCTAATTTCGGGATGAGTGCCGCACACATATCAGATTCTTTAGCCGATTCCGATTGCACCCACGGCTCGTGTAACCTTTGTTTTGGGATTCTGTGGTTTTTTAAAGTTTTTTATTTTTTTTAAAGTTTTTTATTTTTCTGACTTATAGAGATTTTTCATAAATAGCAAAGTAAATAACACTAACTAAACAAACAAACTAACAAACAAGGAGTTTAAAGTTTTTTGGAATAAATGACAAGAGAAGAGGGATATGATTTCATCTCAATCCTGGGCATAAGAGATCTATGATCAACGTCCCTACATGAAATGTCCCTCTAGGCTTGGTAATTAGGGCTTCCTACAACAACCTCAAGGCTTCGTGGTAGGAGCCTAGGAAGAGCAAAAGTAGAGATACAAGGCCCAATCACAAGGAAAACTCCTTCAAGAGGACGTTTTTTCACCATACAAGTTGACAAATTATTGATAAGAAACCCTAGCTTGCCAAGAACAATGCACTGGCATAGCACCATTCAACCAAAGATACAGATAGACTTACCAACATTTAACAAAAAATGAACAAACATGAAGCATAGATCATCCCTTAGGCATGAGTTCTTCCAATCATCCAAGCATGTCCAAGAGAAACTCTAAAAAATCATTCCACTTTCACTTTTAAAGCCAAGAGAAGATACTCCAAGAGGCGTACATCACATAGAGAACCCATATATCAAAAGAAAGAGAATAAACATAATTTGATCTCAAGTCTTGTGCTTTACAAATGAACTTAGAATGGATATTTATATCCATCTTAGCACGAGATTTTATTTTTTTATCAAGCCTACATGTCTTAATTTGTCAATTCGAAATTAAAACAATAAAAATACTAAAATAATTTAAAATAAGACAAAATTAGAGAATGTCAACCACGTGTTGGGAACTAGACCCTAACGTGAAAATTTGAAACTTGATGCAAATTAGTGTTATTTTAATTTAGATTTGAAATTCTTCAATCACAAATACTAAAATGCAACAGAGCAATAGCGAGTGCAGTAGAACACAAAATAACACAAGCACACAAGATTTATCTTGGGGAAACCCAAATAGGGAGAAAACCCCAGCAAAAGACCTTCTTCTTTATTGTGTATGAACTGATATGCAAGTATAAACCCTTGCCAGGGTGCTACAGTATAAAAAATACCAGACTAAAACTTGACTACATGGAAGTGCTAGGAATTGGATCTGAAGTGCCTTGAGTTGGAGAACAAGGATCTAACAAATGCTTGACTGATATGAACCTGAAGGAGGCTAGATCTGAAGTTCAACGCAATTTTCTGCAGTCCTGAGACAAAACTGCAGATCTGAACTTTGAGTGGCTTGATCCCAGGGTTAAACTGGTCAAACCTTAGGGTGTACAATGGAGAAAGATGCGCCATGGAGAGGAGATTCCAGATCTACTTAACACCTGGTAGATCTGTGCATAAAATCTTGACTTTTACCCTTCTTTGTGACCTCACTGTAACCTGCAATTTTCTGCAAATTTATGCAGAATCCTGACATGATAATCTTTTGCTAGATCACTGTAGAACTGATGTAGTGAAAATGTTTTTTTTCTTTTTTTATGCTTTTGGCCCAGATCTTCTAGAAGGCTCCAATCCTTATCTTCTTTTGGCTTAGTCAATCTTCTAGAACCCTCAAGGGGTCATTACCTTAATTTGCTAACTTGTGTAGGCTAGGAGATTTGCCTCCCTAATTCTAATTGCTAATTGACATATTAATGTCTTTATAAACTTAGGCTCAACTTAGGCTTTAGCCTTAATAATACATCATTACATTTCAACTAGTCTCTAGGTCCTAGGACTAGGAACATCACATGACAACACTTGACAAGACTCAACAAAGGCTCCACAAGGCTCTTAGAAGGACATCTTATTGCTCTCTCAACCTGCATGGTCCACATACCTTCTTTTACATCATATACTTTACATTCAATACATCAATAAGAAGAGGGTCTTTCCCATGTGGCCATTTGGCTCTACAACTTGTTCAGTTACTGGAGGAAATCAAGCTAGGAGGGGCCAGGTCCTAGGAGATCTCATCACAGCAAGACAAGGAGGCCATCACACATACCAGTCTAGCTCACAAGACTTTTACTTTTGTCCCGACTCCTGCTAGACTGTGCCTTGACTGTTGCTATAAAGTTCACAAGGCTTTGCCTTGGATTTTGCTCATGGCTCACCATTCTTGGATTTTGCACATGGCTCACCAAACATCTAATCAACAGCTTGTTCAGCTGTAAAAAGTTTGCACTTTAATTCAAATATGTTAGATCTTTAATCTAATGTACTAGGATCTCTGAAAGATAGACAAGCACAGCATAAAGAAAGGCACATAATTTTCTCCTAGGAAACCAAAAGGGAGAAAACCCAACAACTTCTTTTGTATAGATTCATCAGTTAGTACAATGTCGGAAAGATAGAAAACCCAAAGATAAGATGTCTTCTGCAGCTTCTTCTTCTTCAACCCCAGCGAACTTGTCTTTCTCTCTCTTGGAACGAACTTGCTTGTGATTGCTGTGTCCAAATGAGGGAGGGTGCCTCCCTATTTATATTGATCATGGGTGTGACCTTCTTCCTCAACAAGGCCGACTTCTCTAACTGACTAGGTCGACTTGTCCTTGTGAGAGACCAAAAATACATTTTACATTACTTCCTTGGGGACTTTTGCCCCGAATTACAACGGAGGTTTTATCTTGACTCTTACATGACCAATTACATTAATGACATCTCCGATCGGAGGGAAAACATCCCTAAAAGGAGGAATAACAAAAGTACAATAAAATATAATAATAATAATACAAAGAATACCTTCCGAAGTTATATTTACAACAACACTCCCTCTTAACAAGGTCTTCTTCCGACCCGGACATCACCACAATTGGACACAATCTATAGACATTGTCAACATCGTTGGATCATCGTCATCTTTCGATCATCATCATCGTTGGATCATCATCACTACTACATCAATTCTCATCTCGTCGACCATTGACTAGTGACATCTCTCAAATCTATACGTCCTCAGAGGTTTTACAGAGCCAACCCTTTTTCATGTTGGATGTAGGCCTAGATCTCATCTAGGACCCCATAAAGAAAGACACATAACATTATCCTAGGAAACCACAACGGAGAAATCCCAACAACTTCTTCTATATAGATTCGTCACTTAGTACAATGTTGGAAAGATAGAAAACCCAAAGATAAGATGTCTTTTGCAACCTCTTCTTCTTCAACCCCAGTGAACTTGTCTTTCTCTCTCTTGAATCGAACTTGCTTGTGATTGTTGTGTGTCCAAATGAGGGAGGGCACCTCCCTATTTATATTGATCATGTGTGTGACCTTCTTCCTCAACAGGGCTGACTTCTCTAACTGACTGGGCCGACTTGGCCTTATGGGAGACCAAAAACATATTTTACATTACTTCCTTGGATACTTTTGCCCGGACTTACAACGTAGGTTTTACCTCGACTCTTACATTGACCAATTACATTAATGACATCTCCGATCGAAGGGAAAGCATCCCCGAAAGGAGGAATAACAAAAGTACGATAAAATGTAATAATAATAATAATACAAAGAATATCTTCCGAAGTTATATTTACAACAAAACTCCCTTTTAACAAGGAAGGTATTCTTTCGACTCCGTCATCACCACAATTGGACACAATCTCTAGACATCGTCATCATCATTGGATCATCATCACTACTACATCAATTCTTATCTCGTCGACCATTGACTAGTGACATCTCTCGAATCTATACATCCTCAAAGGTTCTACAAAGCTAACCCTTTTTCATGTTGGACGCGGGCCTAGATCCCATCTAGGACTTCATCATCATCTCTGTATGAAAGCCTTCAAGTAGGTACAGCCCATGTCCTCATTTTAGATTGCCCAAGCAACAACTTGCGTCTCCTACTGTCATCTTGCCGTATCCAAATCATCTCATCATCTCGTATGCCTACATTACATCACCAAGACAACCTGCATCTTCCACCCCGTGGAGATCAACCCAAGAGCATACACGATGTCATCCATATGGAGAGCAGCCCAGGTGCATATCATGTCCACCAGACATCTTGCGTCTCCCACCTAGTGGGTACAGCCCAGGAACATCTACGTCTCCCACCCAATGGGTACATCCCAGATGTATTACGTCTCTCTCTCAGTCAACCTGCGTCTCCCACCAGGTGGGTACATCCCAAGAACATTTGCGTCTCCCACCCAATGGGTACAGCCTAGATGTATTACGACTCTCTCTCAGTCAACCTATGTCTCCCACCAAGTGGGTACAACCCAAGAATATCCGCGTATCCCACCCAGTGGGTACAACCCATATGTATTACAACTCTCTCTGTCAACCTACGTCTCAAACATGTGGGTACATCCCAGGAGTATCCCAAACACATTACGTCCTTTCAGACCACCTGTGTCTCCCTCCATGTAGGCGCATCCCAGATGTTTTATGCCTAGTGGACCACCAACGTCTTCAAACATGTGGGTACATCCCAGGAGCATCCCAAATGCATGACTCCCTTTAGGACCACCTGTGTCTCCCTCGATGTAGATACAGCCCTAGTGCACCTACGTCTTTCGTACCTGTCACATCACTCCATCCTTCGAGGAACATCGATCAGGATAACACCAAGCTTCTCTCTGAAGTACTCAAACTTCACTATTGCTAACAGTTTGGTCAACACATCGGTTGTGTGCTCGTCTGTCGCCACATACTGGAGCTTCACTGCTCCTCTTTGCACCATATCCCGGATATAGTGATACTTGATCTCAATGTGCTTCGACTTGTCAAGGAACACCAAGTTCTCGAACAACTTCACACAACTCTGGTTGTCACAGAAGATACACGTCGCCCTAATTCAAGATCAAACAAATCCAGTAGTAGATTTCTGAGCCATATTGCCTCACAAATAGTCGAACGAGCTGTGATATACTCTACCTCGGTTGTACTCAATGCCACACTCAACTGCTTCCTACTAAACCAGGAGATCATACCGGATCCCAAACTAAAGAAGCTTCCTAAAGTGCTCTTCCTATCTGTGACATTGCATGGCCAATCCGAATCAACATAACCACGCAAGTTAATCTTCTGATCCGTTGCATACTTAAGCCCATACTCAACTGTACCCTTGTTGACCACCAAAACCAACTAGGTGGACAACGATGTACCATGTACATGTTGGATGTGCCTTGAAGATAAGAATGAAGTACTTAATGATTATATCAAGCGAGGCAGCTCTTTTTCTCTTCTTCTCTCTATGAAATTTCCCCACCCCTGCGAGGGATTTTGTAAGGATATGTCAGCATGAAGTTCTAGTTTTCTGTAACTTAATCGCCTAAGACTTAGTCATTAGGGAAGTCCTTTCATCGAGTGTTTTTTCACTTGGATAATTAAAATTTATTTTTAGAGATTTTAATTATTTGAGTTTTTCACTCAAAATTACCTCCAAATTGGTGAAAGGTGTTCTAGTGATCGAGTCCATGGGGTGATTGGGTCCTACGAATGTTCTATATTACCATGCTAGACATTATCCAGAGTCTTGCGGAATTTCATTAAGTTTTGCATAGGTTTTTTTTAATCTTTGGTCATTAAAAATTGTCACTCAAGACAATTTGTTGTAATGTAAAAGAGGGTTTCTTGGTCCTTTTTGATGTTGTATAGGGTATGGGTACTCAAGACAAATGGCATGAGACCCCCTACACCCTTGGGCCAAGTTTGAAGTCATTCGAACAAGTATTACTATGGTTTTGGTCACTTTTTCCCAAGTCAGTCATAGAAATCAGGAAATTTGGCATTTAATTAGAGAGCCAGATTTTGGAAAAGTGACTATAGTCACTTCAGATGGCCAAGTAAAGGTTCTAGTGTTTATATTATGTTCTTAAGACAAATTTAAGACCCAAAGGGGGCCCCCCAAGCAAGCATATAACAAGTTTTGAGTTGTTGAATCTAGAGGGTGCCCCCTTCTCTCTTTGATTGGTTGGGTGAGCTAAAGTCAATGGAAAGGGCCCACTATCGTGGTTTCTTCCCCATTTGACATAACAATAAGTTTGGAAGCATCAAATTGGGGGTTTCTCTCCCTATATTTGAGATCTCAAATCTTGGTTTTGCCCTTCTTGAGCAAATTCGCCCCCCCCCCCCTCTCTTGGGCCCTCCTCTCTCCCTTGTGACACTTGTCTAGCATGCAAAGAGCCCCTCTCTTTCAGTTTTCCTATTCAAGGAGGCTTCCCCTCCTCATTTAGGTTACACAAAAACACAGTCACACCCACTCTCTTGCTCATGCTCTCATTCTTTCCCTTGCTCTTGCTTGGGCCATTGTAATTTTCAGCCATTTGGCTTTGTTAATCAAAATCTTTGGAGGAATCTTGTGTGCATTGTTCTCATTGACGATTTGTTTCCATGCTTAAGGAGCTACACAAGTTTGGTTGGCCAAGGAAGCATACTAATTTGCTTTGGTAAGTTTGTTGGTATTTGTATTCCATAAACTTTGTGAGTTTTCATTTTTGTAGTAAAGAAGTTCATATATTTTCTAGTTTGAAGTTTATGATTTCTTTGCTCATTATTTGATTCTCACCTTCTAGTAGTTGTGTAGTGAAAATCTTATAAGTTGCAGGTTATTTGGATTGAAGAGTGGGATTCCTCGGTTGGATGCCCCATTGCTTCACTTCTTGAAGAACAAAGGACCAATTTTATTTTTCTTTACATACAAATTTCTGCATTTTAATTTTAGTTTGTTGAGTGTTTTAATCTGATTTTAACTCTTATATACTCAAGTTCTTTCAAAATTATTCATTTGGCAACTTTGTATAAATTTTGTATATATATTGCACTAACATACTAACTTCCCCAAAGTGATTTTGGGCAGATTTTATCATTTTTTGTTTGCTGGTTTTTAGCAGGTTAGTGACAAAAAAAAGGAAAAACTCTGTCAAATTTCAGCCATAGAAGAGTTTTAAGGCCACCCCAAAGGAAGAGCTTCAAGGACATCTCAAGAAAGGAAAAAAACATGGTTTTTCTCACTCCTTTTACCTCTTTCTTTACGCTGAAATTTCAGCCTTTGTAACAAGTCCAAGAGAGTCTCTTGGACTTGATTTCTTGCTTTGCATTTTCAGTTAAATCAAGTCTCATTTATTTGTCATCCATTGCTAGCAATAGAAGTTGGGCTTGCCCACCTTTGCATAAGCAATTGTTGATTGGTGTGGGTTTTACATTAGTTAGAGTTTCATTTTGTTTTTATTTTCTTCTTTGTTTTTTGCCCACACCTTGTAAGTGATTTGGCTTTGCCATCCTTGCAATATTGCGTTGGTTAGCATTTTATTCCAAGTATCTGCTTATTTCTTTTTTTTCTGTTTTTTTTACCCGCACCTCACAAGCGAAGTGGCTTTGCCCATCCATGTGAAATCGCGTTGGCTAGCATTTTTATTTAAAGTATTTGCTTATTTCCTTTTGCCCGCACCTCACAATCGAGTAGGCTCTGCCTCCGTTGTGATATTGCGCTTGCCTTGTTTTGTTTATTTTTTCTTTAAGGATAAAATTTACCACAAGCCCCGTTTTTGCCCCGTATCCTCTCCCCCCACCGGTTCAACCGATCTAGGGTGACGAGAAAAGGCAACGATTTATGTTGGCTAGTTTAATAGGCACATAGATAAGTATCTTCATTAGAAAAGAGAAAAAGAGGCTTGACCTGTGGAGCTAGTGGGGTAGAGGTCGTAGGGGGCTTCGCGGCACTTTGTGTCCTCCAGTTGAGCACCCAGGAAGTTTCTAGTTTGACCCGTGGAGCTAGGTGGGAACCTTGTGTTCCCATGTTGAGCACCCGGCATTCTCTCTCTAATCGAAGGAGATAGTCTCTTGGGGTAGACATCTAGAATAGTTCATTTCTTTGCAACAAACACCTTAATTCCCTAAGTCAAAGAGAGGCATAAATTTTACAATCATTTGCATTTCTCTACTTTGTAATCACTTTATTTTAACTTACTCATTTATTGGAAGTCATCATGTTCGTGTATATGTGTTAAGGTAAATGATTCGATGCTTTAAGAAAATTATTTGAAGTTGATTATTGTGACTCCATAGCCCGAGTAGAGACGACACTGGTCATTTTGATTATTTGATTGTTTCTCTCTTTCATACATTACTGGTTGATTGTTAAAGGGTTTGCTTGACATTGAAATATTTGCATCATTGCACGGTGATTGTCATTTTTGTAATTTACAACTCCCAGAAAACATTCTTCAAAAAAAGAACTTAGTAAGTAGGGACTACCCCCCTTGGCCTTTAGGAGTTGTGGTCTAAACAGAGGAGTTTAGAACCGAGGTGACAGTGGGTTCTCAACTCATAAGTTGCCCTTGGGAACACACATAGCGGTTGGGAGACTTACTCGTGTCCAAGTGTGTTTTAGGCGACAACAACCCTTCAGGTACCTCAATACAAGCTTTGCAGTAATTAGGTGAACATGTCTCGGATCTATCAGAAGTTGACTCAATGTGTTCATGGTAAAGCATATATCAGGTCTCGTGTTAGTCAAGTAAATTAATGAACCAATCATCTACCTATACATCGTGGTATCAACTGTCTCTGAAGAAACATCACAGAGTAGCTTCAAGTTCGATGCCATGGGTGTAGCAATGGCCTTGCAGTCCATCATTCAGAATCTCTTCAAAATCTCTACTGCATGCTTTCCTTGACCAAGGAATATCCTATCTAATCTCTGCCACACCTTTAAACCTAGAAGTAGTCCATCATTCCCAAGTCCTTCATCTCAAATGCTGCAGCAATTCTCCTCTTTGTATCTATGAAGAGCTTATCCTTACCCAGGTCATCTACTTATAATAGGAGTATCACTGGTTTTCCATCCTCAACCTTGAAGTAAAGGTTGGAATCTGCTTTACTCTTAGTAAAGCCCAAAATCATCAGAAAGTTGTCCATCCTGTCGTACCACGTCCTAGGTGCCCGTTGTAAACCATACAAGGCCTTCTTTAACTTGCACACATGAGCCTATCTTTCATGTGTCTCAAAGCCTAGTGGTTGCTCCACGTACACTTCCTCCTCAACTACACCATTCAAGAAAGCTATCTTGACATCCATCGGGTGTATCTTTCATTTCATTACTGCAGCGAAAGCAAGTACAGATCTGATGGAAGTGTACCTCGCAACAGGTGCAAATGTATCCTCGTAGTTTATGCCTTCTTTCTGGGAGAACCCACGTGCTACAAATCGTGCCTTGTATTTTTCTATGCTTTCGTCTATTGTATGTTGATTTTGTAGATCCACTTGGAAGACACTACAGACTTCCCTTCTAGTCTCGGGGCTACCTCCCAGACATCATTCTTCATGATTGATTGATACTCTTCAATCATGGCATCCTTCCATTCCTTCTTTTCTGATGCTTCCTCATAGTTTGAAGGTTCTTCATCAATGATGTCACAAAGTAGCGCCACATAGTTGGAGTATGGTCTCGGTCCCTTGCTTTCTTTAAAAGTGCCATCTGAAGCACTATATCTCTCTGCATCTTGTATTGCTTACCGTGCCCATGTTGGTCTTTTCATGTCAGATCCTTGCTCATGAGGTGGATCTACAAGTCTTTGTGGTTCTATCAAGTCATGGTCTTCTTGGATCACATCTTTCATTATCGTATCTCTCTTTCTAGGAACTTCAGTTTCTTCAAGGTGGAATTGTCTTAACTTGTTGTATGTTGTAATGTTTCGTTTTTTATAAAAAGGGAATAACTGAGGACTGATAGCACTAGGAGCAGAAAGGTGCATCAATTCAGAATTATTAAGTCATCAATGTAGAAAGAAGGCCATCAGAGTTCATATCCTAAAGCATGTGAAGCATGCAGGCCTTGTTTAGTCATTGTTAAAGTCAACATCAAATTAGAATTGCATGCATGCAAAAGTGAAGCATAAACCCTAAAAGTGACATGCAAACCCTAAAAGCATATGAAGATCTATTTAAGAAGGGTTGTGGGACTAAAGGAACTATATATGATTATTGTTGATTGATTTGGAGCTTTTGAGCAGCAGCACCGTGTGCAGCCGCGACAGTTGGGGTTGAAGATGGCGTCTTTAGCTAGCGAGGGTTCTACATCGAGATATTTGCCCTAGTCTCTTCGGGATAGACCATCCAGGTTTATCAACAGCATTCATCGTACACTTCAGTATCCGGAGATCCAACACACTCCGAAGGATTATTAACAGACCCGTGTTTTGCAGCTGGAAGTAGCGGGGAAACCACAGAAGGATTCATTGGGACCACAAAACCCAGTCTTTCCTCCACATGTTAGCTTCCTCTTTCTCAGCAAGCCCATCCTACGGCATCCCGAAATTATCAGCCATCGATTTGCTCATCTGGAGCAGCTATCAGCAAATAGAGAGCTTGGGAGGCGTGAGCAACAAAACCACAGATCCATTCACTAGGGCTCTTAGAGGCAGCCAAACCTCCGCATGTGACAGTTCATCTCTCCGACATCAGCAGACAGACAATCCCACAAAGTTTCAGCCTGATCTAACGTCTCCTCCTACAAAAATGTCACCTTCAGTCTCAAGGGTGCTTACGATACGGTGGGGCAGTAACACCAGAGAAAAGATGCACTCCTAGCCCACCTATCCGGATCTTTATGCATGCAACTATCTCTAGAGTCATTATCAGTGGTAAGTGTTCATTTATCTCTGCAAACCCTAGCCCTAATTCAGCTACATTTTAGGGCATTTTTGCATGGCAAGTTTGCATTCACAGTTATTTCGTATTTTTGTATATGATTGAGTGTGTGAGTCAGCACTACAATAGAACATTAGAGAATATTAGTATTTTGGATCTTACATATGTCGGGTCTTCATCAAAAGTACTGTCTCGATTGGTTTCAATCTTCTTGAATCCTGTGAAGTATATTCTTTATGCTTTTGAGGTTTCAATGTATCCCACAAATATGCCCTTCTTTCCTGAAGGCTCTAGCTTTGTCCTCTTTTCTTTGGGGACATGTATGTACACCAGGCAACCAAATATTCTGAGATGGATGACTTCGAGTTTCTCTCCTTAGAAAGCTTCTTTTGGGGTCTTATTATCCAAGACACGATGAGGTGTTATGTTCTATACATACATAGTTGTTCTTGCTGCTTCTGCCCATAGGTGCATTGCAAGGTCTTAGTCATGAAGCATTGCCTTTGCTGACTCCATTATCGTTTTGTTCTTTCTCTTTGCAACGCCATTTTGTTGAGGATTGTAGGGAGTGCTCATCTCCCTCCTAATCCCAAATTCTCTACATAGATCTTTAAATTCTTCTAAAGTGAAATCACTGCCATTATCTAATCATAGAGTCTTGATCTTCCTATCAGCATGATTTTCTACCAAGGCAATGAATTCCTTGAACTTATTAAAAACTTCATCTTTGCTTTTTCAAGAAATAAATCCATGTTTTTCGAGAATAATCATCTATGAAAGAAACATAGTATGCATACCCACGTAAGGAATTGGATGACATGGGGCCGCATACGTTTGATTGGATTATCTCCAAAATTTCTTTCGCCTTACTTTCACTACTAGGAAATGGTTTCTTTACATTCTTCCCTTGCGCACGTCCTTTGCAAATTCCCTCATGTTTTGCTTGAATCTCGGGTAGACCTGATGTCGCCTTGCTTGCAATTGGTAGTGCTCTATAGTGTACATGTGCAAGTCTTTGGTGCCATAGTTCGCTTTGTTACATAGAGTCATGAATCAAGGCTTGTTCTGGTTGGCCCTTCAACTTGTACAGGCCTCCCTCTTGCTCCCCAATTATTGTTGCATCATCAATTGTCTTGCCTTTTGGCCACATGAGTTCTTGAACATCAACAAATGCAACACAAAATCCTTTAGCATCTAGTGCTGAGATGGAGAGGAGATTCTTCTTTAAACCTAGTACATAAAGAACATCCTTCATCTTCATTGATTTTCCTGAGTCCAACTTGTAAGAAGCTTCTCCACTTCCTTTTATGGGGTATTGGTAGTCATCTCCTAATTTCACTTTGTGAGGTGACTCATGTTCTGATAGGTTGATAACCCCAGAATGATAAAAAAAGTCGTTGAAAGTCCCCCTTACCTTAGCTTGAAGCATGATCTCAGATCAACATGATGACATCATAGTGTCAATTTGTTAAGAGAAGGAAAAACAACTATAGAGAAGGTCCAAGTGGGGTGTGAGAGTGGTAATGAACTTCGGGATGACCTCCCTAAATGAAACATAGTCACCCTCAAGGTAGAAAATCATGGCGGTCATGTGACCCAATGGCCCACCCTTGGAAGCCCTAGACACCAACCCCAGGGCTAAAAGCCCCATAAAGGGCAGTCAGCAATGCCACTAAGCCATAGTACTTCAAGAGTAAACCCAAGGGGCACGGCCATGGACAACCATACACAGAGTGCCCCACCCTTGGCCTTTCGAAAAATTTTAGCCCTTCTCTACCAAACGACCTTCTGGAACGCTGTAGATTGCATAAACGTAACACCCAGCAATAGAATAAGAGTTTGTGGTTTCTTGAGTTACATTTCCCCAGAGCTATTTTTCAGATTTACTTGCAAACTGTCTTAATTCTTTAAATCAATGCACTCATTGCTTACACAATCTTCATAGTTGGTTTAAAGTTTTCACTTCAATTGCTGGTCATTAAACTGAATTCTTTACTTGTTACAACAGCAGTTCTATCTAGATCGCCAATGTTTTTATGGGACATATTATAATGATTATGTTTCATTTTTCATTTTACATTTCCTGATCTAGTCCTTTGCAATAAGTTGTTATTTCTTCCTTGGCAAATCACTTAAGATTTTGGTTTCTTACGTTCAATTGCTATACTTCATATACAAGTAATGCTCTATGGTGTGTTAATGTTTTTTATCAACATATGATTTAGTTTTATTTCTTGAATCTAGGATATTTTTCCAACATTTGTGCAGATTTCAACTCACAATCCATCTGTAACGCATACCCATAATCCATCTATTATTTAAGTAATTTGCCACATCTATTGATATTTAGTTTCTTGTAGGGAATCCCCCCTTGTGATTTATCCAAGTCACTAAAGAGAAGGGAAGTAATAGCAGGTGACAGTTACATTACTTCCATAGTTGCATTTAGCTAAAGCCTTTTGAGACATTGCATTTACGGTGCTAGCCGTATAAGTACTCACAGAATCATAACTCCAGCGTTTTTATCTCCAATCTCACTATTTTCTCCTTGATACTCCTGAGTTTTAGAAGCAATTGGCTTCAACTGATCTTAATAATCCTTTGTTCTTCTAGAAACCATGTAGTAAATATTTTGTTCTTTCAATATGAAATTATGCACTGGGATTTCAATAACAAATGCATCTAGAGATCAAATAACATGCCTTGTTAGTTTGTTTCAGAGTAGATAACAAGAAGAGAAGCTGGATGAGATGGCCATTCAGCCAATTTCATAACTCACATGAAATAGCATGAACTGAAACCTTTAAACATAGAAAGTGAACAATTACATTCGATCCAGGAGTGGATTTCCAAAACCACAGTTAGAATGACATTGCCTAATAAGCATAGAGTTAAATTTGAACTCTGCGCTTCATCACTTTAAAATCAAATTGGGAGCCCATAACAGTTCAAAGGAACAAAGCAGTAAGTACTGCGCAATTGTGATCTCACAATTTCATTCACTGGCCAGTAGGTCATTGAAATTTGAGGATAAAGTTCCTTGGGATTTGAATTTATGCTAAGCAGGTTGAAGCAAACTTATTCATATATAACCTCTTAGGATGTTTCATTAAATTTTATCTTTCAGTTTTAAATATCAACTTAAACGCTCCTTTATGCAAATCCTTTACAGCTCCCATAGCTAAGAGAAGTGACATTGAGAACATTATAAATTGAACATCAACTTACGCAATATATAAAAGCTCTTGTAAGGGATTTATTTACTGCAGATCTCTGGTTTGAGTGACCCATATTTGCTAAACTTGCAAAATAATGAATGTACAAATGCCCACACCATAAACCTTTTGGGTAGAGACTACAGTCTACACTCCCTTTATTGTTGATCACATATAATGCTTAATACAAACTTAAACAATTTTTGGAACAAAGTTTAGAAATTAACTTACTTTCCCGAACTGCTAACTGAAACACATGAATATGCATCATGTGTAACTGGGCCAACACGGCGCTTCAACTGCTTGACCTGCAATGCTTCTGAAGAATCTGTCTTCAACCTCCCTGCCTCAGATACAGAATTGGAACTTGCCAATGATGGATTCACCGGATTAGATAGCTGGAAATTCAATAACTTTATTTCCCTTTCAGCCATGAATACTACAGAGTGCTCCCTACTCCCAGAGGGTGTCGGGAGAGGGGCTGCCGCCGGAAGAGACCTTGCGTCAAATTCACTGAGAATAACACCGAGGCTTGTACCAGTTGCAACCAGGTGTGGTTGCAGAGGGTGCACAACCATACAGTACGCCTGCATAAACAGATTCTAATTGAATTATGCTTACCTAACATTATCCGCAAGAAAATTAGATCACTGGAAAGTTAGGTTAGACAAGTACATATCAAAATGGTGATGCATCTAAAAACTAGATCATTAGAATGCTCAACTGCCAATGTTTAAGCACACATGCCAGCACAATATTCTGTATCAAGGTGTGAGGTATCGAGCAAATTTCATGATCTACAATTCTGTGACCATATATCAATTCAGCTGGGATATAACAGGCTATAGTCCTTACATCCTTTAGCCACACGTCAATCAAAATGGGCCGGCATATAGCTGCCAATTTCTAATATTATTCATTTCTGCAAAAAAATTGACCTTCATGAGGAATTCTAGGACATGTTAATCTACATTTTAAGAGCTTTCATTATTCTTAAGAATATCGAACATTCTGACTCAGCTAAAAAATCATAGAACTGCTGAAAGTTAGCTCCTTATAATTTATGAAGGGCACCACCGTTAGACCTACACTACAAGTTATATCTTGGTTCGAGTTACCATTCAGAAGAAAAAATCTTTAAAGTTGCTTGCTGCTTTTGGTGAGAGTTTGGGATTGTTAGTCAATGGTTTCATGGTTATAATCGCCTGGAATACTTAATCCTTCTATGGGAAAATGACCCGTGCTTCTGCAATTACCTCAGATAAACTACAAAACTATTTTCATAACTTCCATAAAACCTGTAATTTGCTGCTCTAGGTTACCTTGTCCACCATTAATCTCTTCTTTGACTGAGATCAATACACCATTTTAATGCATAAGTTTAGGCACCATAACACATACTACAAAGTTATGTCCTTCTACGATTACAACAAGAAACAGAAGTACCTGGAATTTTCCAACTCTTCTTTCCCTCCAGTTTAGTGACCAGGTTTAGATTGATATTTAAGGTTTGTTATATTTCAAAGAGCTCTGACACTTTCTTTAGAGGAAATAAGAAGAATATTACTTTCCAAAAAAATGGATATTCATCTATGCTACTTCCATAAAATTGGCTCAAAAATTTGATGCCTACAGAGGTGGAGCAAGATAAAAAGACTCAACAGACATCTATAATACAAACCCAAGGACACTACGATTGCTCAAGAATAGTAAGAATTGTGTTCTCAACCCTGAATGAATATACATGAAAGATGAGGTCCTTAAATAGAGAGAAAACCTCTGATCATAAGTGTCATCTAGCGTCTTCTAATGCCACACTAATGTTACAAGCAAGATATTACACTTACGATATATCATTTCTATCCAATTACTAATTGTAGGGATAATATAATATTAGTACGTAGGATATATCACTTCTATCCAGTTCCTAATAGTTGAGATAATGTAAAATTAGTTACACGATCACGTATAGTCTTAGGAAAGAGCATATTTGAATAATCGAATGAATATGTTGTACACACTGAGTAGTTACTAATTAGTATTATAAAGGAAATAGATTAAGCACTCATCATTTCCCCAGCTTCTACTATAGAAGTTTAAACAGTTGCCCAGATTTGGATAGAGAAACCCACTTGGATTCCAATGGAAAACTGCATTTTCTGCCAACTAGGTGCATGGAATTCTGCTTTCTGTAGGTGCTTCTTGTCGAGGTGCCTAACTAGGTATCCTCTATAAGTGGTAGTTGAAATCTAGAATTGAATCTAGTGAATATAACCCACACTCGTCTAAATGCAGTGCTGAATGTATATGTGTGACATACACACCACGATTGCCAAGATGCACTAGAACATGAAGGCAGAAGGCATTTGTTTCGATAGCCTACATAATATAACCAATGTTCCACAGGTTTCCAGTACACAGATACATGGGAGCGGGGAAATGCATCCAGGGGATATGTAGAAGCACCCCCCAAATTATGGGAAACTTCAGACATAGCTGATAAATTATTGCAATGTTAGAATCTTACACATAACAATGTCACATGATAATTAATAATTAAAGATCGTGGTTCTTAAATTATCTATAGACTAGCAATATTGTATCTCTCATTATATTTGGAAAAGTGAAAAATCAGAAGATAGGACTACCTTTCCAAGTTTAAACGCAGAAATTATATTTTCCCCAATACATTTGTGCTAAAATCATCACAGAGGAATTCAATAATCAACACAACCAACATCTATGTACATAGAGAGTGTTGACCACCAAAACCAACTAGGTGGACAACGATGTGCCATACACATGTTGGATATGCCTTGAAGATAAGAATGAAGTACTTAATGATTATATCAAGCGAGGCAGCTCTTATTCTCTTCTCTCTATGAAATTTCTGCACCCCTGCAGGGAATTTTGTAAAGATACGTCAACATGAAGGCCTAGTTTTTTGTAGCTTAATCACCTAAGACTTAGTCATTAGGGAAGTCCTTTCATCGAGTGTTTTTTCACATGGATAATTAAAATTTATTTTTAGAGATTTTAATTATTTGAGTTTTTCCCTCAAAATTACCTCCAAAGTGGTGAAAGGTGCTCTAATGATCAAGTCCATGGGGTGATTGGGGCCTAAGAATGTTCTATATTACCATGCTAGACATTATTCAAAGTCTTGCGGAATTTCATTAAGTTTTGCATAGGTTTTTTTAATTTTTGGTCATTAAGAATTGTCACTCAGGACAATTTGTTGTAATGTAAAAGAGGGTTACTTGGTATTTTATAATGTTGTATAGAGGTATGGGTACTCAAAACAAATGGCATGAGACCCCCTACGCCCTTGGGCCAAGTTTGAAGTCATTTGGGCAAGTAAAAATATGGTTTTGGTCACTTTTGCCCAGGACGGTCATGGAAATCCAGAAATTTGGCATTTAATTAGAGGACCAAATTTTGGAAAAGTGACTATAGTCACTTGGGGTGGCCAAGTGACTATTATTCGTCTGGCGACTCCACTAACCTTTTTATTTTGTAATTTACAAGAAAAGCAAAAATAGTTTTTGTGAGAAATTTATAATGCATATTTTTTTTCTCACATGGCGACTCCATTGAAGGGATAAAATCTTGTTTCTCATAAATTGTTGAGATTGATTTTGTAGATGAGCCCATTGTTTGATAGCCCCAGTCCAGTTCGAAATGCATGATTCACTCAGATATGTGCTATTAGTAACCATCATGAATGACGAAGAATCCAAAGCAAAATTTTCAAATGCATATCCTCCCATTGACTTCTCAAGCATCCCAGGCTTTCCAAACCATGAGCCATGTTTGTCAAAGGAGGGAAGTGTTATGCTTCATATTTTTTGGGGGAAATGGTGATTCAATTGTCTATCACATCATGTGTTTTCTTTCATTTTTGGTAAATAATGTCAACATACGTCATCAAGATAGTAAGATGCAGGCATTTGTTAATACACTAAGCGAGGATGCTTGGATGTGGTATTATTGTCTTCCTGATAAAAGCATTACGTCCCTTAAAAATTTCTTGGAACTTATTTTTAAGAGGTGGCATAATGGTGAAGAAGATATGATGACTGCTTTAGAGAAGGGCTTTGACCAACTAAAAAGGATAAGAGAACAAATTGAGCAACACCTCCATAATGATCTCAATGAAAAAGTTTATCAAAATCCAGACATTGTTGAAGATCCTCCTCATGACCCCTCAACTGAAAATGTTGAAGATTGGGGATATTTTCATGATTATTTCAGTGATGATGATCACATTTGTACCCCAGACCCAACTCAAGAAGAAACCATTATAGAGGATTATAATGAAACTTATGAAAAAATTCATGAAGTTTGTAATGTGTATGATGACACCCCTCCATGTTCACCACTTAGGAATGAAGTTTTGGAAAGTTTTAATGCTTGTAATATCTTTGAAACCAAAACTTCTCAGGATGATCATTGTGAACATTAGAAGGTTAGTTATATCCATGAATGTGAGATACCAGCGATGAAGACTATCTCGTCATTGGCGTAGATGGGAATGATGACTATTGGACTTTTATTGAAAATCCAATATATGAGACTTTTTAAAATATTTTTGAGAATCCCATCTACGACATGCCTAGAGAAGGGAGTTTGGATCTTGATACTTTGGGGGATCTTGGTATGGAAGGTGAATGTTCAAATTTTCCATATGATTTTTCAGAACCATACACAAGTATCAATAATAAAGACTTGGAGAAAGAGGACAATGAAGATCTAGATTGGGTGCAACTAATTGAAGAACAGTCCCAGCTTTTATCTTCACGTACAGAGGTTCCTTGTGATTTGGAGCTGCTTGGGACTTATATAGAGAATTATCATTCGATAAGCTTTGTTGAACAGTGTGATGAAGTAGACGATGTGTCTCATCAGACAAATGCATACATTAGACCTATCCAATCTTGGATAGAAGAAGTCTACAGGAAAACCTGTCAATTTGGGAAGCAATTTGATCACATTATCCATCCTTATGATTCCCCATCTTGCCTGCCCATTCTGGATCATTGTGCAGGTTTGCATTTCTTAATAAATGTGCCCTTGCTTTAGCTGGTAACCAATGACAAGACAATTTTTTTAAAGTTGATAAAAAGCTTAGGTGGTTGCATTGGATCTCTGAGTTTACCTAAGATGCTATTTTATTTTGGTTAGAGTAGGAAAATAAGCTCCTTAAAGTGAGCATTTACTTTCTGCATTTCTTTTATGTATATAGGTTTCTTTTAGTTTCTAATAAAGCACCCTATGGTTCATTGGACTTTTTCATAAAACTTGTGCAACCAAGGTTTTCTTGTCAAGTTGAGATGTTTTTACAAATTATAAGAACCAAAGATTTTAGAGTTCTCGTATCTTCTCCTTGCCTGAAGACCAAATCGAGCACACGTCCCACAATTGGAGCCAAAATGTTGACCACCAAAACCAACTAAGTGGACAACGATGTACCATGCACATGTTGGATATGCCTTGAAGATAAGAATGAAGTACTTAATGATTATATCAAGAGAGACAGCTCTTCTTCTCTTCTTCTCTCTATGAAATTTCCAATGTTCCCCCAAGGTTCCAGGACGATGGGACACGGGAGCGGGGAGACGCACATTTGGGACATGTGGAGACCACCCCCAAATTTTAGAGAAATTCAGGGGGGGCAGCGGGAAGCGATAATTTTATTTAAAAATATTAAAATATGAAAAATATAAATCCCAACAATAACAAACCAGCCCATGCAAATTAGTGAATTGCTCTCGATAGCTTTGGATCAGGTTAGAAATTAGTGAATTGATCTCGATAGCTTTGTAAGTTTCTAATGACAATTGAAATCATAAATAAATATTAAAGAGTTGATCTTGATAGCTTAGGATTAGGTTAGAAATTAGATTTAGTTTTTAATTTTTAATATATATATATATATATATATATATGTATATATATATATATATATATATTTTATGTTTTAAATTTTAAATTTGAATATATAAGTATTCTTTAATGATTTATTTAATTAAACTCTTGTTTCATTTTTATTTTTTTTTAAATGTAGGTTAGAAAATTTGAAAATATCATGGGGAAGTTTCGGAGTTTCGGGCAGGACGCCCACAAGTCTCGACACAGTTTCGAAGTTTCGGGCGGGACACCAGGAAGTCCCCCCAAGTTTCGTCAAATTTCGTCGCCCATCGAAATGTTTCGCTCCGTGTCTCGCCAAGTTTCACCGAAAGCAAGACGTCCCGAAACGTTTCGCATGGAGTTTTGGAGTCCCCGGGACGCAAGAAACGTCGAAACGTGTCCCCAACCCTTCAGGACGCGTCCCCGTGGAACACTGGAAATTTCCGCACCCCTGCGGGGGATTTTGTAAGGATATGTTAGCATGAAGGTCTAGTTTTTTCTAACTTAATCACCTGAGACGTAGTCATTATGGAAGTCCTTTAATCGAGTGTTTTTTCACTTAGATAATTAAAATTTCTTTTTAGAGATTTTAATTATTTGAATTTTTCACTCAAAATTACCTCCAAAGTGGTGAAAGGTGTTCTAGTGATCAAGTCCATGGGGTAATTGGGGCCTAGGAATGTTCTATATTACCATGTTGGACATTATCCAGTGTCTTGCAAAATTTCATTAAGTTTTGCATAGGTTTTTTTAATTTTTGGCCATTAAGAATTATCATTCAAGACAATTTATTATAATGTGAACGAGGGTTACTTGGTCCATTTTAATGTTGTATAGAGGTATGGGAACTCAAGACAAATGGCATGAGACCCCCTACACCCTTGGGCACGTGTGGACCATGAAGACCAAGAGAAGGGCTAAGACATTGTCCAAAGATAACTTGCCTAAGAAGAGTGGGTTAATAGCCCAAGTGAAATGACAATAGCCCTAATAAAGTGTTAAAATCCCGCAATGAAATTACAAGGACCATAACAAAAGTAAGTTATGTATTTTTTAATTATTAGATTAAAATACTAAAATGGTTAGTGGTTTACTTGATTCATGGAATTTACCCCTTGGATTACTCAATGGTGAAATATAAATAGGGAACCCTCTCAAGTGATCAATAGATATCCTATCATCATTATCTCTATCAAAAATTCATATGGGGTTTATGAGTTGTTCTTTGTCTTTTCTCTTCAACATGAAGGTCTAGTCCAATTCACAAGGGATAGGGAGGCTGCCAGAAGGCATAGGAGGTTGACACTGGCATTAGGAGCCTAACAGAAGGCATAGGAGGTTGATCGTTGGCCTTAGGAGGCTGACAGCAGGCTTAGGAGGCAGGTACAGCCCTAGGGGGCTCGAATCATATAGCCGCAAGCAGGTACAGCCCCTAAGAGGGCTTTGATCAAGCAGCTGCAATGGGGTTAAGCCCTTAGGGGGCTTGGATCAAGCAACCGCAAGCAGGAATAGCCCCTTGAGGGCTCGAATCGGGTGATTGGGGGCTAACGACAAGCAGGGAAAGCCCCTAGAGGGCTCAAATCTTTGACAACACACTGAATAAGCATTTATAGGGCCCAAATTAGACCACAGTGGGATGCAACTAGAAAGATAAACCCTTAAAGGGTTCAACTCAGACCTCAGAAGGCAATGGCAAGGTGGTTAGGGTCCTATGAGGCTTGAATCAAGTAGCCGCAGGATGGTTAAACCCTTGGAGGGCTAGGATGAGGGCTGACATCATCCATTGGAGGTCTGAAATTTAGTCAACTGACAACATATCAGTCAAATCAATCATTGAAGGGATTTAGGGTTGATGTTTGGTAAGCCTAAGGCTTACATCGGCAGTGCTTTCTCCCTCAGATTCTTATGAAAATGTAAGTACTTGGTCTCTCGATTTATATTCACCTTTATGTGTGAGAAAGGTTTGATGTTCATGGTGACTTGGCGTATACTTGTTTCTTCTATTTATGAATCTATCATATGAAAGGTTGCTGGGTTTTTCCCTCAGGAGGAGAGAGGGTGATGCGGAGAGGACAATTGATGTAGAGAATTAACACAATTATGATAAGAGAATATATATATATATATATATATATATATTATAAAATTCGGATGATATTTATTACAAAGAATCTTTGGCTTATATAAGCCCTTTTAACGTGAATATTCTTTCATAAGAATTTTTCGATATATATATATATGAAGTATTTTATAATGCTGCTTATTTATGTGCTTATATTTTAATTATTATGAATTATTTAATGTATACAACATTGCCCTCTTCTTTTTAGATGCTTTGTCCTCAAAGCAAATCAATGATGGATATTGTTGAACGAACTTCTCAGGTTACCATGAAGCATCTTCTTCTAGACAACTCTTCCACTTAATAAGGTATTCTTTGATGATGCGAGAGCGTAGTCTTCTTTCTCGGATGTTGATGATGGCTTCTAGTTCTAATACAAGTTTACCTTCTTCATCCAAGGTAGGGAGTGTTGTCTGAGCAGCTTGATGTTGACCCAACTGTTTTTGAGACTGGAAACATGAAAAACATTATGAATTCGACTCTAGTTTGGTAACTTCAATTCATATGCTACTAGGCTAATCTTTCGGAAAATTTGGGATGGCCCAAAAAACTTGGGAGATAATTTATTTTTTCCTTGTTTCCTAAGTGACAATTGTTTGTATGGCTGAAGTCTTACAAATACCCAGTCTGCTACTTCAAACTCTCTTTCTTTCCTTGTTGCCTAGGGGACAATTGTTTGTATGGCTGAAGTCTTACAAATAACCAGTCTACTACTTCAAACTCTCTTTCTGTTCTATGTTGATCTGCTTCTTGTTTCATACAATTTTGTGCCATAGTTAAATTATCCTTGAGTACTTGCATTACTTTCTGATTTTCTTCAAGTTCACCTTTTACTACTAGTACTTTTGCATCTCCTTGAACTAGTTCCTTCCATCTGGGAGGCGCATAACCATACAATGATTGAAAAGGTGTCATTTTGGCTGACGTATGATAGGTGGAGCTATACCATCATTCTACAAGATGTAACCACTGTAACCATCTGTTCTGCTTGTCAGTGACAAAACTACGAAGATAGGCTTCCACACATTTGTTAACAACTTCCGTTTGTCCATCTGTTTAGGGATGATAGGCTGAGCTCATGTTAAGAGTAATCCCAATTTGTTTGCAGAACTCCTTCCAAAAATTGCTTGTGAATTTGGCATCTCTGTCACTAACGATGATTTAGGGAATTTGTGTAATTTGTAAATATTTTTACATAATGTTTCAACGATTTGTTTAGCGAAGTCAGTTTTCTTAATACCCATAAAATGTGCATATTTTGTTAATCGGTCCACCACCATGAAGATTTTGTCCTTGCCTTCGGATATGGGTAAACCCTTCGATGAAATCCATGGAGATTTCCTCCCATTTCTGGTTTGGAATGTGAAACGGATGGAGTATCCCTGGAGTCATGACATTTTCGCTTTTGTTTCTTTGACAGATGTCACACTCAGCTACATACTTTTGAATATCTTTATACATTCCTTTCCAATAAAAGGATTTCCTGGCATTGTAGTAAGTTTTGAAAAAACCTACATGTTCGATGGCTGGGGAATCATGAGATTCTTTCAACACCTTGGTTTTAAACATAGATGTAGGGCTTATGTAGATCCTTCCTTTATACCAAAGGACATCATTCCTCCATTCGAATCTTGGACCACGATTATGATCATTGATTACGATGCAGGTGTCTAGGTCATTGACATATTCTCCACGAATTTCAGCTAACCAGTCTAATACTGCAACTGAGATTGCATAGGCCTTGACTTCTTCATCCTTCCGGAAATGGGCATCTGCAACTACATTGTCCTTTCCTTGCTTATGTAGTATTTCCATGTCAAATGTAGCAATTTTTCTATCCATTTATGTCGTTCAGTTGATAATGTTTGTTGTTAAAAATTGTTGTGGTATGTTCTTATCAACATTTTGCTCCCTAGGAGGTATTGTCGCCATTTTGTTAGAGCGTGTATAATGGCAAGCATTTCCTTATCATACGTGGATTTCAAATTCTCTCTCTTATTGAGCTTCCTGCTTTCAAATGCTATTGGATGACCTTCTTGCATCAAGACTACTCCTATCCCAAATCCTGAAGCATCACACTCAACTACATAGGGTTTTGTGAAATTCAGGGTTGTTAATACTGGTGTTCATGACATAATGTTTTTTAATGTTTCAAAACATTTTTCTGCCCCATCATTCAATCGAAATGAATTTTTCTTCAGTAAAATTGTTAGGGGGGGCATCTTGTGGGTGTAATTTTTCACATATCTTCGATAGTACCCAGTTAAGCCTAGAAACCCTCGTAATTTCGAGAAGTTATTTGGTTAGGGCCACTCAGTAATTGCCTTGATCTTACTAGGATCGACTTTGACTCCTTTTGATATTATATGGCCAAGATAGTCCACTTCTTTTCCAAAAGTGCATTTTAACATTTTTACAAAAAATTGATGTTCTTCCAAGATGGTTAGTACTTGATCTAAGCGTCGGACATGCTCTCTCCATGTTTTGCTATATATTAGGATATCATCAAAAAATACTAATACGAACTTTCGTAAATATGGTTGGAACAATTCGTTCATTGCGGCGTGGAAGGTGGATGGAGCGTTAGTTAGCCCGAAGGGCATTACTTTGAATTCATAATGGCTCTCATGAGTACGAAAAGCAGTTTTGGCTACGTCTTCTAATCTAACCCTGATTTGGTAATATCCTAATCTCAAGTCTAATTTCGAGAAGTACTTAGCTCCAAGAAGTTCATCAATCATCTCATCGATGAATGGAATAGGGAATTTATTCTTAATTGTTACCTTGTTGAGTCCTCTGTAATCTATGCACAACCGGAAAGACCCATCCTTCTTTCAAACTAGCACCATTGGAGCGGCATAAGGGCTTTTGCTGTTTGAAATGACTCCACATTTTAAGAAATCTTAGGTCAACCTCTCAATCTTTGTTTTATAATGATGGCGATATCGGTATGGTCTGATATTTACAAGCTTTACCCCTGGCTCTAGCTCAATTAAGTGCTCAGCCTTCATGTTTGGTGGGAGCTCCATCGGAAGCTCTTGGAACACCCTGTGGTGTTTTTGGATTAGCCCTTGTATCCCTAGTAGAGCAAAAGAAGACGGATTTCCCATTCTAGCGACTACTAGGAATTTTTCTGCGCTGAACCTTAATTTATTTTTGTTGGTTGTTTGAAGCCAGCCCGCCACGATTTTTTGTTTTAATATTTATAAGAATAATAATATTATTATTGTTAAGAAAAATATTTTTTCAGTTTTTTTTTTAGTTTTTTTTTTTTGCAGGTAAACATGGGAGGAAGTGGGAAGAGGGGTCGACGACGATGGAAGAGATGGCAGGGGAAGTAGGTGGACGCAGCATGGGAAGGCAGGTGGAGGTGGCAAGGGAAAGTCGACAGAAGAAGGGCAGGACAAAGGGGGAACAGACAGACGCAGAGGGGATGTGGAGGAGGCATAAGGATGGCAGTGGGGATGGCAGAGAGCAACACGGACACGGCGGAGATGGGACAAGGAAGTGGAGGGAGACTTGGGTAGAAGGTGGTGCGGAAGGCAGAGGGAAAAGGTTGCAGACGAGGAAACGCAAGCGTGGGTTGAGGAGGGAGAGGTGGCAGCCGACGAGGAGCAGGACGTAGGAGTGATGGCACGCGGGCAAGGGTGATGGCGATGGTTGGCTGGGTGTTGTGGGTCTGTACGGCAGCAGCAGGAGCAACGAACACACTTTGGCTCTGATACCAATGATGCGAAGAAGACAATTGATGCAAAGAATCAACAGGATTCAGATAAGAGAATATATATTTATATATATATTATAAAATTCAGATGATATTTATTACAAAGAATCTTTGGCTTATATAAGCCCTTTTAACGTGACTATTCGTATAGTCACGATTTTTCATAAGAATTTTTGGCTATATATATATATATATATATATGAAGTATTTAATAATGTTGTTTATTTATATTCTTATATTCTAATTATTTGTATTATTTAATGTATACAACAGAGAGTTTTCCCAAGATAAAATATGGTGTCTATGGTGCATGTCTTTTCATGTGATGTGTGTCACAAACATAAATAAAATATAAACTAATAATTAATTAATAATAATTATAATTATCATTATTCTAAGAGGACACGACTCCTCTCGAAAGGGTGCATAACAATATATAAAAGAGCTTCATTGTAATATCTTATTATCATCTATCAATATATTATTATTTTATTATCAATCATGGAAGTCGGACTCGCTTCTTAACTGTCCAACCGGATACGGTTGTGCAAATGTGATGCATTTACTTTTGCTGTCACACAGCTCATAAGTAATTAATGTGGTTGATACTTTCATGTGTAATTATGCTAAGAAAATTGTAAAAATGCACACATAATTACCTGTGTATGAAAGTAGTCAAAATTTCAACACACAACTTGTGGTTGCTATGGGATTTTATGAATAGATTATCATAGGTTGCTCTAGTGAAATCACAAAATAATCTCTAATGAGAGAAACAGAAGTATAACCTTTAGTTTCTTGTTTGGTGCAAGAAGGCTTATAGGGACTTGAGAAGACAAATCACAGAGTGGTCTCGTTATTGCTGCAAATGTAGGATGTTCAATGGCCCTGTAATAAATCAAATGGTATAAAGCAACAGATGAAATTCCAAGATCAGATATAAGATGCATAGTAGCATAGTAGCATACTATTATAGAAATGAAGGAGCATATTGAATAGCCTTTTCCTTAAACAATAAATGATATCACTTACCATATATGGGAGTCCTTAACGCATGTTAAAATATCAAGGTTGGGGGCCCGAGGATGACACCAAGATGCAACACTGTGAGAAGTGAGCTTTGCAACTGGCTTAATTCGTTTGATTTCCTGTACAAGGTGCAGAAAAAAGAAAAAAAAAACTCTTCAAGTTACTTTCCATCACATTAACATCCACAGCTGCAAATTTTGTATCTTCATCTCTCATAATGTATGATCTACTCAGCAAAGAAAAAGCAATCCTACACCTTGAATGATACAGTATCCCAAATAGCAAGGGTCTTGTCTGCACCAATTGTAATCAGTTCTGGAGCACTCCCTGAAACTCTTAAAAGCTCAATAGCCAAAACACCTCCATCATGTGCCTAAGAGGAGAGCAGGTAGAAAACAACACAAGTTAGATAATAAATCTGAGATTAGTACAATGCTGGTGACTTTAAATCTTTTTCTCAGATGCATAGACATAGTCCAAGAATAATAAAAACAGCAGAATGCTGAAAGACAGCTTTTAATCTGCAAACTACAGTAGGCTTCTTATACCTATATAGTAAAAATTAATAGGCATACCACTACAAATATTTTAGAGAATTTAGGATCCCAGGTTATGGGGATAGTATCCATTGTTCACATTCAACTGTGCTTAAAACAATCCAGAAAACAGGGGAAATTTTACCTTCAGGCTAAGCTTTGGTGCAATTTCACGAGAATCCTGCACATGATCCCCACTCCAGAGAACAAGTAACCCATCACTAGCACCAGAAACAAGAAGCATCTGTTGTAAGAGCCAAAACCAAGAGTCAACAACTACAAAAACCACAAGAATGTTTTTTGTCATTTCTGAAGGCCTGAATAATCAAATAAGAAAATGCTCAATCTGCAAAAAGTGGGAAAAAAGCTAGAACCAATGCTTTTACCAAATAATAAGCATTATAGGTATCACCTAAACTTAGAAATGCCTAATGTGTTGAATGTTAGGGTCCTACCCTAACCCCCTTACTTTAGGAGTTCGTCAAGTAATATATACGGCCATCTCTTTTGAATAAGACCGAGTAGTTAATAGTCAACAATCAATGTAAAAAGGGTCTCTCTATTAATTAAGGCCCACTAAGGAGTTGGTACTAATTAACTATTTGACGCTGTCAAGTAGTTAGGGTTTTGCATCTTGGAAGCTTATTTAAAGAGCTAGAAGGCTATAAATTGCTTTGTTGAGAATTATTGCATCTGAGCCCTGCTCAAGTGAAAAGTTTCCCGACCTTCAGAAGCATGTGAAAATTGCTTCCAGATTTGATTTTCATTATACAAGTGCCATTTCTGCTGCATTTATCTTGCTTATGCTCTTGCTCAGTTATTCTGAACTATAATATTGTGTTTATGGCAATTGTTTATCTCGGTTTATCTTGCTATTGCTATACTTTGCAGGGTAAAGTGCACCACATTGAAACTCTAAGAGGGTAAGATTCTTGGGCATATTTTTTTGGATCAAATACTTCTTTTAAATTGTTATTGATAATAAAGATATAAGTATATGCAATTTATGCTATAAAGTGGGCAGCGCAAGTGGCCCCCACAAGCAAAATCTTGTAGCTAGTACTTATCAACATTCCTCTACTCAACCATTTTTTAAGGTGCAACATCCAACCTCATATGGATTTCCTTAGCCACTGTGGATACTACTATACCCAAATGGCTTTCTTTATCATGCACAAATTTACGGTGAAGTTTTACGTTTATAGTCTTTATGGTTATGCCTTCTGAGTACATCTGTCTAATTGTTCACAATTTGTGTTTCTACATATTTCATTTAACCTCATGACAAATCAAAAGTTTTGAACCTCGTGTTTGTTTCAAGAGAAAAATGAATGAATATTCTATGTATATCTGGCAACAGTCATCACATTTCCTAAAGTAACAAATCTGTTTACTCATTATTTCCACTTCTCAAGAAACTAAGATATCTTATTCACTTCATTTTCTACAGCATTTCAATTTATGGAAATTCAAGAATGTTTGTAAGTGACTGCGCACATACCACAAACAATGGTATTGTTTCAGTGGTATAAATATGCAACCTAGTTCTGTATTTAAAGGTAAGCTTCTTGTACACTGCAGACAGAAATATTGAAGAGAATCATATGAATTCAATCTTCAGAAAATCTTATAACTGATAATCTTTAGCATATAAACAGGAGAGGATTTTGAATTAGAATTACCTCCCCAGAGGAAGCCAGGAATGTCATTAAGCAAGAAACGGCTCCTTTATGACCACCAATGTATTTTCTTACAGGCTGCATAGGGCACTTTCAAAATTATATCATAGAATAAATGTCTAATTCAAGAAAAAATTCCAATCACATCTATCTACTTGTCAACACAAGGACAGAACACTATGAGCAACCTTCCATGTCGCCATTGAAAGGACCCTGATTACTCCATCGGAACCACCAAAGGCAACAAGAGGGCCATCTCCAGATGGAAATCTGGAAAGGAACTCCATGCTGAAATCAACAACAACAAAAACCGTTTAGTATTGTAGTTCTTGAGTTTTGTTAACAAATTAACACCATAAACTTCACAAAAGATAAATCGAAGATCCATATTGCAACATATTACAATAATGTTCATTCCACAAACATAAATAAACAGACTTGACCCTAAAGTGCCATATCTAAATTGAGTTTCATCCAATGGTTACCAAGTTTCTTGGACATAGTGAGACATCTTGGATATGTGTGGAGACATGCCACAAATTTCAAGGAATGTCACAAGAGACATTGGCATCCATAAAATTGATGATTTGCTCCAAATATTAAACATATGGAAAATATATAAATTATTATTAGGAGTCCTAATGTTCAATAAATTGTTAAGTCATTATGTTAAGAGGATCACCACTAATGTTAATGAACCACATTAATTATAGGTTGGTTACCTTCAAAAATACACAAATGACTCCACTGGTTCACCTATGCGCGGAAACTAGGGTTAGGCCCTATTCATTTGCCATTGTGCCTATGATTGACTCGTGGGCATCTCAACCCCTCTTATGCCTCCTTCTCTAGCTCTCACCTACTCTCCAACGCATTCCCTGTCTCCTACTCGAGCACCTCCACATTCAGATCTTTCTATGGCAACGACCTCTCTCTCTCTTTCTGTCAGTTTGACATTCAAGGCCCCTTTATTGTCCATGGATCCAATGACTGCAACCCCTTCGTCTAGATTTGAAGGCACCTTAGGCAACTCTAGTCCCCTCAGTAGCTTGATCGGGGTATCCTTTAGTGCCGTAAGTTCACTGTAATTAAGAATCGCAACAGCTCTGGCTCCCTTCCTCTGAATCAATTCATGGATCATGAGGCTCCAACCTTGACTCTCCCCATTATCCAAGATGTAGTAGTCTTAGCAGGCTTCTCCAACACAAGTGGTCATGTGTGCCAATTCAATAGTCTTTGGCCCCACCTAGAATCTCTGCACAAGTGGGTGGATCTCAAGTTCTTGGAAGCTAGAAATTAAACAGGTGGCCTTCCTTTACCCTTGTGAGAAGGGATTCTTCATAGTTGACTTTGACTTAGCAGCTGATAGAGACATGATCTTAAACTTCAGACCTTGGTTCTGGGGCATCTTGGAAATATGCATGAAACCCTCAAGTCTTTCATTCAATCCAATGACTAACTGACTCTTTCATCCAATGGCTAATTTTCTCTCTGCAGAGCCAGAGTGGGTTAGGCTCCCCAATCTGACCCTGCCTTTTTGGGTATATGATTCCCTCCATGCCATCAATACCGCCCTCAACAAGTTTCATTACTTTACCCCAGAAACAAACAATTGCAGCACCACAACATATGCCTGCATTTCTGTGGATACAGCAAAGGGTTTCCAGCATAAATAAATCTGGTACCTAAAAACTATATCTAGACTCAAATACTAGATTTTGAGCAAGTCACATTCTGTTGCAGTGCCTGTTATGAAACAAGGTGTTATCCCTAAAGTTGAACCTAGACTACAGGATTCAAGCTTAAGGAAATCTTTGTTCAAAAATGTATAAATCAAATGAAATCAAATTAAAAACACAAGCTGGTATCAAACCAGGGCTAATGGAACCTCACAGTACTAGAAGGCACTAGGCTAGTATAACTTGTTTGTACAGTTTACACAGTTTAGGTATGAAATCAAAACATCACACAATTTACAATGAACAGAGCTGGTATATATCACAGATGGGTAAATACAGGTATTTATCAGGAGATCAAAGCATGTGATAGGCTGGTAAATCAATGAGGGCTGCAAGACAAACTGTAGAAACCATATAACACAAAATACAATACAGCATTCAAGAGTAAGGATTCTATGATCCTGAAAACATGAAGTGAAACTGTTACTGTGTATAAATATATAAAGATAATTGTTTCTCTTGATAAGAATTATAGTAATGGAATATGAATGACCATATACTTAACAGAATTACCAGAGAAACAATTCATGCAATACAGAAACAAATCATCATCATACTTCATTCATAAACAGAACCTGTTTGAAGCTGCACAATGTTCATGCTACACAGATGTGCTTACAAATCATCAAGCAAGACTCCCGAAACTGCCAACCTACAGTCCCCTACGTTCTCCTGAAAGGAAGAACTCACCCCCTTCGATCTCTCCCCCCTTGAGACCTTAGCTGGGACCTCTCTTATACAAAAATATTCTATCTACAAACTAACAATAGATCCTAAATTTCTGGATCGAACTTCCTTCAAAAGTGGGAAGTTAATCCTTTACAAAGTTTAAGACTACAAGTGGAATACTAAGAGAGACATCTGTCAATAAACAGAGTTGGTTTCACAAGCAAACTATAACTCTAAATGGAGCCTCTAAACTTCAGTGACATGTTCTTCTCTGTCTCCTTTTTCATAACCTTCGCAGCAGCCATTTCAAAATCCTCTTGTGTAACATGGACACGTCGCTCCCGCAATGCAAACATCCCAGCTTCTGTGCATACAGCCTTAAGCTCTGCACCTTTTCCCTGAAGATGCTATTCGTGCAGCAAGACCCTCCACCATGTACGCTGCAAGTCTTTCCATTGGATTTCCTTGAATTAAGACTGTCTCTCTTAATTTTGCGATTATATGTGATGCCAATTCGCAGGACCTTCTCAATCTTCTCAGCCTTCGATCCATTATCAACCAAGGATCTCAAACTTGAGAATCTAACAACTGATTTTATGCAGAAACTCGAAGGCTCAAAGATGAACATATCTGGGACGTGATGAAAATAGCAATCTGCCAGAAGAAGCAATACATAGGAAATAGCCTTCAAAACTTATTTTTAATGTTTCAACAAACTAAGAGCTAATAGTGATGAGCACTTTATTCCCTCTAAATCGCAAGCTGACAGACCTCCGAACTAGAAAACAGAAACTGAAAACTCAAGTTCAAGGACTATCAAGGTAGTGTAAGTTTCTCTCCAGCATATATGGTATCATCTGAAAACCCATTTGCAGCTTTGATTTCTTCAACTGAAACCCCATACTTTCGAGATAGTCCCCACAGAGTATCTCCTTTAAATATCTCAATAGTTTGGCTTGATTTCTTCTTTCCACCCCACTTCTGAAACTTCTTACCGACATCATAAGCAACACCATTTGCTGCTTTTGGCACTTCGCTGGCTTTCTCCTTCAGGTCTTCAAAGGTATTTTCGATAGAAGTGATTGAGACAGCCTCCTTCGAAATAAATGATTCTTCTACAGGTTTTTTTCGACCACAGTGCCTTGAAAAGGCTCCAAGCAATCTCAGTGAAGACAACAAAGCCTGCACTTGTTGCAACCACGTCATCCTTCTTACCATCATCCTTGCCGCCAGGTTTGCAGCTAACTTTTGCCTAGACAGTGTAATCACAGATGGACCTTTTCTGTGCCCAATTGCTACTTTGTATGCACCTGATGTTTCATTGCCATCACCAGGCCTCATGACCAGCAAATTGGGCACAGCTCGCAGACCTGCGAGATGCTCGACCGGCTGGTGTGTTGGGCCATCTTCCCCTAGTCCTATTGAATCATGAGTTAGTATGTACACCACTCCAGCATGGCTGAGAGCAGAAAGCCTCATTGAATTCTTCATGTAGTCTGAAAACACAAGGAAAATTGCTGCTAATGGGATCAACACACTACCATGTAAGGCAATTCCATTGGAGATCCCAGCCATGGCATGTTCTCGCACACCATAATGGATGCTTCAGCCCCATGGACTTTCTGGCTGCTTGAAATCCTCGAATTCTTTTAAGTAGACTTTGTTTGAGCTTGCAAGGTCAGAGCTTCCTCCAATTAGACCAGGTATGACATTTGCAATTTGATTCAAACACTTCTCAGAATATCCACGTGTTGCATCTACCGGATCTGATTGTAAGAATTTTGGCAGAACAGATTCCCAATCAGAAGGAAGTCCACCCTGAAGAAAGTCATGAATTCGTGCCCCTCACGAGGATATTTTTGTTTATATTTCTCCAGCATTGAGTTCCATTCTTCTTCTAATCTTTCTCCACATTTTGTTTGCTTCTGCAGGTCCATCTTCATTGTCATGTATCAATACATAATGCTTCAATATCTTTGGATCCATTGCACATTCATTTAAAAGAGAAGGAAGGTGATCTGTGTTGAAGAGATCCACAAATTCATTGACAGAATTTTCATCTTTGGAAGAAACAACCAGAAGACATGCAATAGGGTAATCAAATGCTTCATGCTCTAAAAAAGATAGTGTATCTCGAAACCAGGATGCAACACAACACAACTGCTCCAGTTTTTAACAAAAATAATCTTCTTTTTCATTGGCTTTTTCGTCCTTGGATCAATCTGCTCTAACAGCTCCATTATTTCACATTCCTCAACAACAGAATGAATATGCAGTACAGCTTTGTAACCAGCAGTAAATATTGCTTTATGTTCCAGTAGCTCCAATATCTGTAACTGCGTGCTTCGGAATGCAGGGAAGTATATAGATTGTAATCCAAACCCATTTGGACATTACGGGCTCATGGCTTATGAATGAAGCCTTCGATGATTTTAGGTCACAAAGGCAACCCTAATGTCGATCAATCAACCATAAATTATAAAACAAAGCAAAATGAAAACAATAAAAACAAGACATAATAAAAAATTTAAAAATAAGCAGGAGGAACAACCCTAGAGATAACACAAGGTATATCACAGCTCAATGCACTAAACGTTCCAAAAATAGGTGCTCTAGGAAATCCCAATGCAAACCTACATGGTGTGACAGTGCAAAGTGTTACCACCTAAGGAGGCATGTAATCTTGAGTGCCTAACCTAGAAGGTCATGTTATCATATGGTTGGTTGTAGAAATTGCTTGAGAGGATCTTTCTACATATTTTGATCCATATTCTTCCATTGGAGAGTAATGTAGCAGACAATTCCTATTCACTATTAATTGACAAAATAACTATACAAAATCTATAAGAATGTATATTGAATAATCAATGATTGAATGCTAATAATAATAATAATAATAATAATCTATTTTTAAGGTCACCGTCAAGCGAGACACCAAATTGGTGTATGAGACCCCCTTGTTTGTGGGACAAGGGACCCCCCTCTGCGCAGCGATTTAACTGCTACAAGCCTAATATAATTACAACAAGCCTTGTGATGGTATACTTGTATGCATTGACTGGTCACGAGGTGAAAGGGTATGTGCCCTTTAAATTTTCATTTACCAAATTCTACTATTATTGTTGTTATATTTGTGTTTTACAGTGCCACTCTCTCAAGGAATGCTTTGTTCTCAAAAGCACCATATGCAGGATTCTATCAGGCTAAGCATGCTATCTTGGTGGCATCATCTTCATGTTTGTCCGGTTGTAGGGGCTTGACTTGGTTCTTGCTTTGAGTGCTAGCAAATTTCTTTTGTAGGATGTGCATCATCACTTGAAGTCTTTGGACCTGTTTGTTGAAGGTGAACCCTTTATGCTTTTTGAGTGCATACTTAACCTTATTCCATTGTTGTATGCGTGTATGTGCTTCATGCAATTTTCCTTAGTGGTAATTCACCTTTCTTGAGAGGGGACCCTTCCACACCATATAATTTGTAATGTTGACCTTGCCAATTAAACTCCATGAACTGTTCTTCAGGGTTTGTGGTATAAGCGCACCATATCCATTTCTACAAGTGGTAGAGCATAGAGCCTTGTTTGTAGTTCCAATTCTTGTATTTGAACTAAGACTTCATGACATCTTCCAACTTTGACCTTTTGTCCATCAACGACCGTAACTGAGAGGTCCTTGGTGGGGTAAACAAAAGGATTTACCTGTTTAGCAACAATGATGTCTATACAATTATGAGTACCTCACTCAAGTAGAGTGAATTAGAGAATATTCCCTTTTACCAACCTCCTCAAATCAGTCAAATTTGTCTACAACATGCAAAAAATCAAGGGATTTTGTCTCCAAGGGATGTGCTAGGCTAAATGAGGGGGTCTAAAGGAGTGTATGATGTATACTAAGTTGTTTGACACCCCCTTTAATCATAAAATCTTGTATTATTACATTTTTGACCCCCAAGGGACAAATACTAACCAAAAACAACAAAATCATTGTGACAGACTTATTAATGCATGACAAAAGACTAAGGACTAAGACACTAGCCTATGGAAGATGCAGTAAGGATGCTCATGGATTTGGAGGTATGATTGAGTGAAAAAACTTTGACAATATAGATCACTAGTATCGATGTTTATCTCTATAAAAAGACACTCTAGCTAGTCTTTCAGGTGATCATCTTCATATTTAGGCTTTGTGATCATCCTAGTGCAAACAGGTTATAACAGGGTCTACAAAAAACCCAAAGAAGATTAAGATTAGCAAGGGTACATCTCTGCAAGAAATAAAAGACTTAGAGAATATAGTAAGGGAATATAGAGATGTGTTTGCATTTATATATGAGGAACTTAAAGCTTATAAATAGGATATCATTCAACACACTATTCCCTTTAAGAAAGATGTAAAGCCTTTCAAACGGAAGTTAAGTTAAATAAATCCTAAGTTGGCTCCTCTCATTCAGAGAGTGCTTCAAAAGATGTTAGCAGCAGGAATCATTGCACCAACAAGGCACTCATCATGGTTATCCAACTTGGTAGTTGTTAGGTAGAAAAATGGCAAAATAGGGATCTATATCGACTTGGGAAACTTAAATGTATCATGTCATAAAGATAATTATCCTCTTGCAAATATGGAACATTGACTTCAAACTTCGAAGGGTTACACATTCACGAATAATGTCCATGCTAGATGGTTTTTCAGTATATAACCAAGTGTTGGTAAAAAGGAATGATCAGCATAACACAACTTTTACAACACCTTAGGGAACATTTGAGTACTTAGGAATGCATTTGCAAGCGCAACCTTTCAGAAATCAATGGATTTTTCCTTTAAAGATATAATTGGAAAAATTATAGAAATCTATCAAGATGACTTAACCGTGTTTTTGAAAGAAAGAAGTAACCATGTAAGTCATCTTAGGCAAGCTTTTAACAGATGTTGAAAATATGGGATATCTCTGAACCCAGCAAAATCAGTTTTGGGGGTTGACAAAGGCAAATTAGTTGGGCATATAATCTCAAAAGATGGGGTAAAGATAGATTCAAAACTAATTGAAGAAAATAAACAAGTTCCTTTACCCAACAATAAGAAAGACTTACAATCATTTCTCGAAAAGATAAATTCACCAAAAGACTCATTCCCAACTTTGTCGAGATAGGGACGCCTATCTTAAAGCTTTTGAAGAAAGATGTTTAGTTCAAGTAGTGCGATGAAGGAAAAGAATTAAAATGATTAAGGGAGCTATCGAAAGATCTCCAATGTTAATCAATCCAAATTAAAAATATTTTCTGATCTTTTCATTTGCTTCTAAGGACACCAAAGCGGGTGTGTTATTGTAGAGGAATGATGAAAAAAAGGAGTAGCCTATAGCCTTCATGAGTAAAGCATTGCATAGCTCCAAATTGAATTATGCGATCATGGAAAAACAGGCTTATGCGCTTGTCAAATCCTTAAAGTATTTTCGAGCTTTTGTGAGTTATTCTAAAATAGTGGGTTAGTGTTCCTCATACAATAATTAAAGATACATCGACTCAGCAGGATTGCTTGGAGTTAGAGCAAAGTGGGTTTCAAAGATTCAAGAATATGACTTAGAAATTAAACCCACTAAATTGATAAAGGGTCAAGGTCTGGCGTAGATGTTAATAGAACGTAACAAAAAGGCACTTCGTATAAATTGTCAAAATAACTTATCAATGATCTCCACAATAATTGTGAAATTGGAACAACATGAATGGCATGCAAATATCATCTATTACCTTAAGAACCTTACATGTCCAAGTCACTTGATTGATCATAAAAGAAGAGCCTTAGGATTGAGAGCATCTAGTATTGCTTGACTCAAAATGGATTGGGGTGGAAAAACCCTGATGGATTAATATTTTGTAAAATTTTCTCATTCCCCCTATTCAGTTTCAACCACCATTTTCACCATTGTTTAATGCCCAACCCAATTTACTTTCTGCTGCAAATTAAGTCATTTCTCATAAACAAATATGACTGAAACACATGAAAAAATTTTACAACTTTTAATGAGCAGTAATAAAAACAGTCACACATAAAAAATTCAGACTCATAAATTTTTGGTCAAATGACCCAGGCAAAACCCCAAACTCTGCGGAAAACCTGTGAGAGAAATTCTTTATTTATTTATCAATAGTACAGCAGAAAACAAAAATTTTCAGTCACAACTTTATCTCAACCAGAAGACAAATTTTCAGCCTTGAAATTCATGCCCATTCCAGAAATTAAAACTCAGAATGTCCAGCCTGCTAACCACCTCGAAAATCGTGTTGTTACAGGACAGTACAGATGTTGTACGAAGACAAATAACTTATTTGAAACAAGGTTTTGATCCAAAGAAGGTCCTAAATGCTGGAAAAGTGAGACAATACCAAGGACCTCAATGCAGTGTTTTAAAAACCGATCAACTCGAAACCGGAACCAGCCGAGTTAACCAGTTCAATCCTCCTCAACCTCAGACCAGCGGCCGGTTTGGTACCAAACCAGCCGCTTTTTCATTAACTCAACCGAGTCAATACAAACATGCCCAGGGTGCATGCATGGAGGCTAGACACTGATGTTCTTACAAAAAATTGACCAGTCTTGTACCTATGACAATGAAGTTAGTAATATTGAAAGGTAATGTTAAAATCTTGTACCTATCATTTTACTTAAATTTTAAACATTACCATTAATTGTTTCAGGATGTTTGAGAGTGGTTCCAACCTCATCGGACTTCATATGCAAAAACTAAAATTTTAGATCCCATTCAAAATTCAACAGACTTAATAGTTTTCAGGATTTCAGGATTGCAAAGTTTCTACTGGATTCTATCATGTATGAGGGTAAGGGATTGGAATTTAATCAAGCACATCAAACTCTCTTTGTATCTTGATGTTGGTGGTGTTGATGCCTGATTGTTGAGGTTGATTGAATTGCTATGCCATGACCTTATCAAAAATGTATTCTTTAGTGAAGCAAAACCACTTATTAACTAAGTTGCCAAGGTACCCGTACCAGGTACATGTATTGGGTACTTGGGTACTCATAGGGTACGTCTCCTGTTGTACCATACTGTACCCCATACTTGGTCCACGTACCCGAGACTCCATTATAAAAAAAGGGGTACTTATGGGCAAAATGGTACGACGTACCCCATGTCTGGGTACTTCGGGGGTACAGTCGACTCAGAAAAATGCAATCCATTGGGGAAGATGTAATGACCACCCACCAAATCTGAACTATTTTTTTCGCTAACTACGTTTGGATTTAGGTTCATGACTTATGTCAAACACTTTGCAACACTGTTCAAATTCCACTGAATATTGTCCAAATCTGGTAGATTGATTTTACATTGATTTACAATGAATTTTTTTATGGTTTTGTGTTCAACACTCGTGGAACGTAATTTAACTACCAAATGTGCACATAAAAAATATACGTATGTATTTAATAATGAGAAATACACTCACAACAACGCAGGAATATATTTGGCAATTTGCAATTTTTTATTGCTTGTAACAGTAGTACAAATAGGTGTTTAAAATAAGATTTCAAGTGTGCCTTCATGTCTAAGTTTGATTGTCTGTTACAACTGCCTGGTACAATGATTTATCAAATTTTATGTAACTTCCAGTCTTCCAATTGATATCTACTGAGTCTATAATTTATCAAATTTTATATTTCAAATTTTCAATCTGAATGTTCATTGTTCAAATAATCAAATGTTCATTGATCACTATAAATCATGATTATGAATCAGGATTCATAGTTTATGAAGAAATCTACATGCATGTATGATGTGACTATGACATATATATATATATATATATATATATATATATATATACACACTACCCCGACGTATCCAAGTACGCTTTTCAAAAAGTGGCGTCCCCGTACTTGTACCCATACCCAAGTTTTTTGGCAACTTAGCTTATTAAGCATGGGAAGCTTTTTTAAGCTTATTTTAACACTTGGATTAGGAAGTTTAATCAAAATTGTAGGTTGTTGATTAATGTCCTTGGAGGTTCAACTTCGAGATTCAAGGTAGAGGCAAGGGCTAGAGCCTAGAGAATAGGATCCCAATATAGAAAAGGATTTTGATGATTATGTATTTTCAATTTTAATTCAGATAGGTATCGCACTTGGTGTCATTTTAATGTATTCACATTTACATGGTATATACATGAATAGACTTTGCATATTATGTCTCTAATAGTTGGAAATCATAGCTTGGAATGTTAAATATATATTTTTTGATTAAAATTGTAAAATTTTATATATTTTTGTATAGTCCAAGTCATTAAAATCAAACCGCTTTGGTTCATTGTCAGTTCTAGTTCCGGTCCGAGTTGACCCTCGAATGGTTCAACTCCCGGTTCCAAGTTTTAAAACATTGGTATGGGCGAACTGTATGGATGTTGTACAGTCTGATGCCTCGAAAATTGTGCCCACTGGAACAAAAAAAATTGCATAGAAATCTGTGCCCTGCTCTGACTAAAAAATACTATACAAACAGGTACAGTACAGCTGCCATTAACGCAGAAATCCATTTCTCAATTTATGTGCCAAATGCATTGGGAATCGTGCCAAAAACCTGTTGTGCATTCACCTCGAAATTTGTGCCTAGGAAAAAATCCTTCAACTGTGTTTTTCTCTCCTTCTCATAAAATTGACTCGCTCAAAAAAAGTGAATTAGTTCCTCTTCACATAGAAATTTGCCTTTTAGGTAAAATTGGATGGATGAGTGAAAGGTCATCTAATCCAAGGGCCCAGATTAGACTAGATGAGTGGTTGTGATTAGATTAGATTATAGATTAGATAACTTGATAAAACTTTAATTTACTCACTTTCTAAATTTTTACTTAAAGTACACTTTAATCACTGAAGTGCATTTAATGCTCAACTCAAGTCATTAATATAAAGTCATGTGACATGACCCCTTTTTCCTAATGACTTAGGCAAAAGTCACCAAGGGGAACAACTTCCAAGGTATAAAACTTCAACACTCCCTCTTACCGAGGAAGTTGTTCTTCAACACTCCCAACTTATCTCTGAAGTAAATGAACTTGCCTCTTCCAAGAGACTTCGTCGAGATATCTGCAACCTACTCATCATGGAAATGTAATGCAACTCCACATCTCCTCTCTGAACATAATCACAGATGAAATGGTACCTGATCTCAATATGCTTTGACCTGTCGTGATATACAAGATTCTCAGAGAGTTGGATGCAACTCTGATTGTCACAATAAATCATCGTAGGCCTCAGCTCTTGATCAAATAAATCCACCAATAACTTGCGAAGCCACAGTGCCACGCAACTAGCCTGACTGGATGACATGTACTCGACCTCTGCAAAACTCAAAGTAACAAATTGTTGCTTTCGACTGAACCACGACACTATTGTCGAGCCCAAACTAAAACAACATCCGGAAGTGTTCTTTTGGTCTGCCACACTACCTGCCCAATCTAAATCCATGAAGCCAATCAAACTAACCCCATCTGATCTCCTCCTATAATCCAGACCATAATTCATTGTACCTAGAAGGTATCTCAACACATGTTTTGTGACAACCCAGTGCACTCTCCTAGGCTCCACCAAAGAACAGACTGAGAGTGTTCACCACAAAACACAAATTTGGCCTAGAGTTGACCAAATACATCAACGAACCTATGAGCTGACGATATAAGGTAGGATCCACTAACTCTCCCTCAGAAGCATGAAGCTTCTTCCAGTTGGTGACCATAGGTGTAAACATTGGTCTGCAATACTCCATCAGAAATCTCCTCAGAATATCCACTGCATACTTTCCCTGTCCCAAGAAAAAAGGACCAGACTCCTGCCAAATCTCCAATCCCAAAAAATAATGCATCAACCCAATGTCAATCATCTCATACTTTGAAGCAAGATCTCTCTCATCACCTGTGATAAACAAATCATCCACATACAACGAAAGATGAGCGAATCATCTCCATTCATGATGAAATAGAGATTTGGATCAGCCTCGCTCTTTTGAGAACCCATCGACAACAAGTAAGAGTCTATCCTGGAATACCAAGCTCGAGGAGCTTCCTTCAGCCCATAAAGGGCTTTCTTCAGCCTGTAAACATGAGACTCTCTAACATGAATCTCAAAGCCCTGTGGTTACTCCACATAAACCTCCTCCTGTATGATTCCATTGAGAAATGCAGTCTTCATATCCATCTAATGGATCTTCCAAACCATTTCCACAACAATGGAGATCAATGATCTAATAGAAGTATAACGAGCAACCGGTGCAAAGGTCTCATCATAATCAACTCCTTCCGCCTGTGAAAACCCCTGCGCCACAAACCGAGCCTTTTATTTCTCCGCACTGCCATTTGCAACATGCTTTACCTTGTAAAGCCATCGAGAAGTCACCACTGACTTCCCCTCAGGTCTCAGAACAATCTCCCAAACATCGCTCTTCATGATGGAATGGTACTCTTCCATCATGGCATCTCTCCAAACATGATGATGAAAGGCCTCCTCAAAAGTAGATGGCTCTGAATCACGAAGACTAGCAACCAAGGCCATACCCAACCTATCAGTCCTCACTGGTTCCTTGGGCGCTCCAAAATCCTTAGCTTCCTTCAAGGTCTCCTTAAACCATGTAGGCTTCCTCTTCCTTGAAGGTTGCTCCCAAATTGGTGTGTCATCATTTGAAGAACTCCCAGAAGGAGAAGGCCCAGAAACCTCTGTACCAGGAGCTAGTGAACCAACAAATAGTGAAATCTATGATCTGGTAGCTATGTATGGTAAACTTGTGACCTGATAACCAAAACCTGTCCCCAAAGAACCTGTTGGCTGAACCACTGAACCTGAAGATCCTGTGCCTATAACCTGTGGCCCAGCAAAACCCGGAAACCTATGAACCTGTACTTTGTACTGAAGGTACCTGTGAAACTGCCTAAGGTGTGGGAACCTGCTACTCTCCCTGCACTGACTCTCTAGACTTCCTGAAGGCCTGCTCCTCCTCAAATCTCACTTCCCGCCTCACAACAACCTTCCTCAGGGCAGGAAGATAAATGCGGAAGGCCTTCAAAGTCTCATCATACCCCACAAAGATGCCTCTCTCTGCTGTGAGCTCAAGCTTTGTCCTCTTCTCATAAGGGACATGTGAAAAAGCCAGGCAACCAAATATACGAAAATGACTCACCTCAAGCTTCTTTCCTGTGAACATCTCCTCAGGAGTCGTGTTCCCCAGGGCACGATGGGGACTCCTGTTCTGAAGGTATACAGTTGTACTACATGCCTCTGCCCAAAAAAAGAAAGGAAGCGACTAATCATGTAACATGGCTCTCGTTGCTCCAACAATGGATCAGTTCTTCCTTTCTGTCACTCCATTCTGCTCAGGAGTGCATTGTACTGTGAATTGTCTCTGAATGCCCTCCTTTCTGCAGTACTCATCGAACTCCTTAAAGGTATACTCACCCTCGTTATCTGATCTGAGTACCCGAATCCTCCTCCCATTTTGGTTTTCCACAAGAGCTTTGAACTCTTGGAACCTCTGCAAGACCTCCTCGGATTTCTTGCTCCTCAGGAAGTAGATACAGGTCTTCCTGGAATGAACATCGATGAATGTCACATAATACTCAAAACCTCTCAGAGAAACAGATGACATAGGACCACACAAATCGAAATGTATCAAATCAAGCACTCCTGCTAACCTGCTATCACTACCCGTAAAAACAGTGTTGGTGTACTTTCCCAAAGCACACCCTCTGCATACATCACTGTGCTCAGTGCTGAACTCAGGCAAACATGTAACCATGTACCTCAACATCCTCAAAGCTAGACAATGCAGATGAGCCATCCTCCCATGCCATAGCTCACAAAGCTCACTGTAGTTGCTATGTGTCAAAGCATGCTAGGGTTGAAACAAGATTGTGTACAGCTTCCCACATCTGACTCCAATGGTGTAAGAGGAAGATGGTCCTGTAGTATTGGGGAAACTCGCACATGTCCATCAAGGAAAGTCACCCCAGGTCCTCTATCCTCAATCATGGAAACTGATATCAAGTTCTTCTTCAGCGCAGGTACAAACAACACGTCCCTCAAGGTCATGGGACTCGTGGACTCTCTTTGAAATGTAATGGTCCCACACCCAACAGCTTTAACAATTGTGTCATCCCCCAACACTACCTCCACATCTATCCCTGCCTGTGAAAGCTCGAAGAACATCTCTCGAGCACCTGTCATGTGGCTCGAAGCTCTGTTGTCAATATACCAAGTGTTGGCGGTGGATGCGCTGAAAGAATGGCTAGTGAACAAGGAATACTCCCTCTCAATCTCAATGTCTGCGTTGGTGATGATGGATGCTCTCTCTCTATCAACATGCCCAGCACAAAGAGAAAACACTCTCTCAAATCTAGCTATAAACTCCTCAACCTCTGTTGAAGCTGTTGTCTGCTGCTGCTTCTTCTTCTTCTTCTGTGGGCAATGTCTAGCATAGTGCCCAAGCTTCTGACAAGCAAAGCACTTTACAATGCTGAAGTCCTTCTGTCCATCCTGCTGCTTGGCCCTGCCCTTCTTGGGGCCTTTCTTGAATTTCTTCTTTTCCTTGCAAGTCAAAGCCACATTCTCCTCATCCTCCCTACTAGTAGAAGAGCTCCCATACACAAGACCTCTCCAGGTCTCCTCCTGAACAAAATCATCCCAACGACTGTCCCAAGAAGGCAAGTTCTCCCTGGCTACTATAGCCTCCACAAAAATAGCCCAAGGCTTTCCAACCCCATTCAAAGTTGTCCGCACTAGCTCAAATCCAGAAACAACCTCCCCCACTACTGCAAGGTCATCTCTCACCTGAGAGATCCTAGTAAGGTAAGAAGTCACTCCCTCATCCTTGGCCATCTTGATACTCTTCAAATTCTCTCTCAACACGATTTTCCTATCCTCATTTGAGCTTTGAAACAAGATGGTCAAAGCATCCCACATCTGATATGCACGAGTTTTACTAGAAATGTGAGGGATAACATGATTTTTTAAAATAATCCTTCTAGCCTTTATGTCCTTCTTGTTGAAGGCAAAAAGTGCTTGTGCATCGGTGGAAGCGGAAACTGCAATAGGATTCGTTGTAGTATTGTGGACCACTTCATCCCATTACTCATTTTTGTCCAATATAAGCACCAATATAGCTTTCCATGGGACAAAATTCCCAACCCCATCAAGCCTATCCTCCAACCTAAGTCATGTTGCCATTTCACTGCAAAGTTCAAGTCTCAACAAGGTGTTCCCACTGACAAAAGAATTCTCTGACAATTTAAAAATTTTCACTGTATAAAATTATGCTCTTTCTCTAACAAAGCTCTGATACCATGTAAAATTTTCTCATTGCCCCAAACCGATTTCAACCACCATTTTCATCATTGGTTAATGCCCAACCCAATTTACTTTATGCTGCAAATTAAGCCATTTCCTATAAACAAATATGACTGAAACACATAAGAAATTTTACAACTTTTAATAAGAAGTAACAAAAACACAATCACATAACAAATTCAGACTCATAAATTTTTGGTCAAATGACCGAGGCAAAACCCCAACCTCCGGGAAAAACCTGTGAGAGAGAAATTCTTTATTTATTTATCAACAGTATAGTAGAAAACAAAAATTTTCTGTCACAACTTATCTCAACCAGAAGATAAATTTTCAGCCTCGAAATTTGTGCCCACTCCAGAAATTAAAACTCAGAATTTCCAGCCTGCAAACCACCTCGAAAATCGTGTTGCTACAGGACTGTACAGATGTTGTCCGGCCTGACAATACGGTCTGCTGCCTCGGAAATCATGCCCACTGGAACAGAAAATTTCTGCTTCGAAATCCGTGCCTTGCTTTGACTGAAAAAACAAAATAAAAATATATTGTACGGACAGGTACAGTATGGCTGCAATTAATGCAGAAATTCCTTTTTCGATTTTTGTGCCATTTGCATTGGGAATCGTGCCAAAAACCTGCTGTGCATTCACCTCAAAATTTGTGCCTGGGAAAAACTCCTTTAGCTATGTTTCTCTCCTCAGAAAATCGACTCTCTCTCAAAAAATGAATTAGTGCCTCTTCACATGGAAATTTGCCTTTTAGGTAAAATTGGATGGGTGAGTGAAAGGTCATCTAATCCAAGGGCCCAGATTAGATTAGATGAGTGATTGTGATAAAATCACTTTTCTCCAAAAATTAAATATTTAATTCACTCACTTTTTAAAATTTTACTTTAAGAACACTTTAATCACTAAAGTGCATTTAATGCTCATCTCAAGTCATTAATATAAAGTCCATGTGACATGACCCCTTTTTCCTAGTGACTTAGGCAAAAGTCACCAAGGGGAACAACTTCCAAGGTATAAAACTTCAACATACTTAAATGCATTGATGAGCAAGATTCCAAAAAGCTATGTATGAACTACACACAAGATTATGTGGGGGGCATTACGCAACAAAGACTACAACCCATGAGATCTTGAGAGCAAGATATTATTGGCTGTCATTTTTTTCAAATGTCACAAATTTGTCGAAGTGTGTGAACCGTGTTAAATTTTCATAGGGAAACAAAAGTAGCAACTTTGCCTTTGTAGCTAGTTTTAGGTAAAACACCTTTCCAACAATCGGGCCTTGACTTTATCAGTAAATTTCAGCAAAATCCAAGCAACGATTATTCATGGATCATTATTGCTACTAATTAATCCACGAAGTGGGTAGAGGCTATTCCCACTAAGAAGGCAACCAATAAACTAGCCATGGAATTCCTAGTAGATAGAATTATCACAAGATTTGGTGTCCCGACAAAGATTACAATGCCATGGCCTTCAATTCAGTAGAATCTCTGCATTTTTTTTTAACTATGGCATTGTTCTATCCCACTCCTCCAACTACTACCACCAAGGAAATGGTCTTGCTAAATCAAGTAACAAGAACTTAATGACCATCATCAAGAAGGCAACTGGAAAAAATAAAAAGGGATGGGATAGTAAGATTAAGTATGCACTTTGGGTTGATCTCTGAGCTCAGTGATCTTTATATGATAACTCACTAGTGTCAAAATTACTCATGCATGTTTGGGTGAGCTTTTGCTCTTCAAAAGTATCTCCATAGACATATCAGCACTCTGATATAGAGTTGTCAATGCGCCAAACATTTCCTTCATCAATTTCCTTATGATGTGAGGTGGTCCTTCATAGAGTCTGACAGAATCCTCTTCACCTCAGCAACCATCTTCTCCTACTGAAATAACCATTGAGGATCAGTAGGCCCTGTAAATTTTCCATGTAATATTCCTCACAAATCAATCTCCTCCATAAGCATCTGCAACTTGCACTTCAAAGGGATGAAATTGGATGCTCCAAATCGGTCATACTATGCTCTCTCTTAGACTTGACATTCTGAACTTCGTTATTCCTTGCAGTGCCTTGGATCACAATTCAAACAAAAAGAGTTCAGCCAAAGTCAGCAACCTTTCACAGAATCAATCTGCCCTTCACAAACATGAAGGGTAATTCAACCTCTCACAAGCCCTTGTGTCTTTCTCAAGCATTAAATGCTCCAATCACTAAAGCTTGTTAGGCATCACACCCACTGAAATCCTCCACTATGAACTCCCTCTTGCCCGTAGTTGCCTTCTCCATGCACTGAATGGAAGAATTTTAGCAATACAGCATTGACACCGTGTTAATTTTCTATTTCATGATAGCAAATCCACACTCCAGTATTTTACCTTATATTTGAAATTGAAAAAAGTTAATAAACACCAATAAAAATGTCAGAATTTAGAAAACTAGAAGCATTGGAATATGGATCAAGAGTGTAAACACTAAATATCATAAGTTGAGATCAATCAGGGAAGTGAAAGAGCAAATATCTGAGAAATACTAAATCTGCAAATCAAAACTAGCAAGCTAGAAATCTGTAACAGTAATCAGTTTACTTCCCACTAACACTGAAAGAATTTTTACAGTGACTACATGTTTGTTCATCTACCTTCCATATCTTTTACATCTGCCTTCCATATCTTTTATAGAATAAAAGAGGAGTCCATGCATGAAAAATGTTCAATAATAAAAAAGTGTAACTCCCCAAGTAATGTGCCAAGAATAGGTAGACACATGCCAACACATGCCAAGCCAGACAAGAAGTACACTCCTTTGACTAACTCCTCAAGTAATGTGCCTGACATGCCAATAATAGGTAGACACATGCCAACACACACCAAGCACACTCATCCATGTGCCCCACATGTGCCAAGAATATGTAGACACATGCCAAGCAGACAGCTCCATGTGGTGGCCACACACAAAGTACACTCCTTTGATTAACTCCTCGAGTAATGTGGCCGACATGCCAACACACACAAAGCACACTCCTCCATGTGGTGACCACACACTAAGAACAATCCTTTGCGTGGTGGCCAACACATGCCAAGCAGACAGCTCCATGTGATGGCCACACACAAAGTACACTCCTTTGATTAACTCCTCGAGTAATGTGGCCGACATGCCAATAATAGGTAGAGACATGCCAACACACACCAAGCACACTCCTTCATGTGGTGACCACACACCAAAAACAATCCTTTGTGTGGTGAAGACACCGACAAACGCCAAGCGCTCAACTCAATATCAGTTGCAAATAACTCATTGATGAATAATCAGTAGTCAACCAATCAATTCTGGTCTATAAATAGAACTACTAAAAAAATCCCCAAAAAAATGAAATCACAGATCCTGATGGTTAATTGGGACAGGCTCCAAGCAATAGGAAACTAACATGAATATGGCAGCAAAAGTGTTGGATTCAAATACTCAAAAACTTCAGAAAGTTATCAAGTAGTTCTATTGTGGGAAGCTAAGAATCAATACAAATCGAACTGAAATCTTACCAACCAATGATTCACCAGAACCATCAAAAGAGAAGGGTTTCCAAAACATGATACCAGATACGAGGATACCTTACTGTCATCCTAATTATACTGGTCATCAACAAGCTAACTGAAGACAAAATCAATATGCAAAGCTAAGTACAGATCCTACTACATTGACCAGAAGTTCAAGTATGGAGTCCTACTGTCTTCCAAATCATAGAAGCCACTGCCACACAAATCCACAAAAGATTGGACTATGGTGGTTTGAAACTTTGTGACACTTACACAATTCAACAATTTTGCACATGTAGAAGGTCATATTGTCTCATATCACCAACCATGACGAACCTAGGAATGAAGAATCAACGGTATTACAAGCCAGCTAGAAGAGATAACTTTTGTATGTTTTGAGGACAAAGCATTTTAAATGGGTGGGCAATGTAATGTACACAATTTAATATATATATATATGTAAACACTAGTAACTAAATAATAATAAACAATAAATAATGATTAATAATAATAAATCAATAATTAAAGCCCCGGGGGGTAGCTTAGTTGGTTGGATCTTCCGGGACCAAGACGTAATATGGTCAAGGTCGGTGGTTCAATTCTCTGGATCCTTCAGAGTTACGCACTGATGTAATGCCGATAGGGTGAGGCCCCTTTGGGTGGGCCCCTTGGCTTGGATGCGTGGACGTAGTGAGCTCTTGAGCCGTGAACCACATTGAAAAAAAAAATTCAATAGTTAATGAAGAGACACAGGTTCTAACTAAGGGGCATGTCTATTCAGCCACATGAACAGTCAATGTGTATATATTATCATATACCGTCACGACAGTCATTGTAAAATATATTTTATCATTCAATCATTTATATATTATTAATTACCAAACTATATGTATTTCTGTTTACTGTTTTTCTTACCTTGGATATTTGCTAGGACATGAACTCTGTTCGTTTCAGTTATGGGTGTGGAAGAACAGGATTTGTTTTGATTGCTGGATAGTGAAGAGAAGTTAACAGTTACAGGGGAGAACCCAGAGAAACAAGACGGCAAGCAGCAGATTATTATGCTTTATATGCTGATTTTCATGAAGAGAGGAAGTCCCTCAAGGAGGGGTAAAATGAAGCAAATGAAACAAGATGATGCTTCCTCGAAGGAGTAAAAGAAAAACTTTGATATGTTGAACCGCCAAGATGTTTAAGGTGAAAGTTCGATGAAAAAGCCAACTTCTATGTCAGTGGAAAGGTTGACTACTCAGCCAACATTGGTTCTCATCCACCTGGTGAGTAAATGGTCAGATAGAAGGATGGTGATGTGACTTCATCTATCAAACTTGCCAGATACCGTGTATTTCTAGTGGTTGGTTGAACCATTGAAGACTGTATTTTAAAGCAGGCTGCAAACATCTTGCTTGTCCAAAGATTTTGTTTTGGAACAAGCAACATTATGTAATATAACCATTATGGGAGCTTGTTAGATATTATGGTCATACATAGGATTTACACATACTTCAACATGTAATAATGGCTATGCAAGAATCTCTGTAATAGTGATGTAATCATAAGATAATAATCAAGCAATATAACATCACTCAATAATCAAGCAATATAACATCTTATTGTGTATTCCTGTATATTATCAAGTGCTATCTTGTGTGGGAGCGCCCTATCCCCCTCCACTCCCGCTCCCGAAGCTAACATCCGAAGGAAGCATCCAGGAAGCACTAGGAAAGTGCGCTTCCTAAACCCCCCCGTATGGGAGCGTTTTCAGGAAGCTCACTTCCTTGCCAAAGAAAAACGTTTCCACCTTTTTTTCCAAGTTTTCTTAAAAGAAAACCAGAAAGTTAAGTGATGGGTGAGGGGAACTAACCCTAGGTCAATAGTAATGCTATATGAAGTAGGAAAAGCCTACTCTAATAGCAAAAAAACTAACCTTAGTAATCATCAGTAGCATTAAATGGAAAAGCCTACTCTAATAGCAAAAAAACTAACATTCTCCTTATCTTTCATTTTCTATCCTTTTAATTAAATTTTTAACATTACCATTAATTGTTTCAGGACATTTGAGAGTGGTTCCAACCTCATTGGACTTCAAATGCAAAAAGTAGAATTTTTTACCCATTCAAAATTCAACAGGCTTAACAGTTTTTAGGATTTCGGGATTGCAATGTTTCCACTGGATTCTATCATGTATGAGGGTATGGGATTGCCATTTAAACACATCAACCCCTCTATGTATCCTGATGTTGGTGGTGCTGATTGTTCAGATTGATGTTGGTGGCCTCAAAACTAGTTTTTGCAGAATCCCTAGTTTATAGCCTATTTATTGATGTACTTTGGTTCAGATATGGATTGCACTCAGAACTATTTTGGTTGTATGCACTCTTACTTGCTATATACATGAGACACTTTGCATATTTGTGTATAATGGTTTGAATTCTAATGGATGCACATGGTTTTGTTTACATATGCATCAAAATATATAGCAGTATATATTATATAAAAAAGCTCCCAAAAACACTCCCACCCCAGAAGCTATTGAAAATTTCACTTTTTGCTTTGCTCCTGCTTCCCGATTTTGCTCCCCGCTGCCAACAATGTTAATCTAGTGTAACTGTGTATGTATATACAACATGGAATGCAAAAAAATAATCACCTCACTATTTGCCTAACTCAGCAATAAACAATCTTGACAACTTAATCAAGACAAACAGCAAATGATTGAAAGTATTACTCCAAACAGCAATAACCTTAAAAGTGAATGTTTATAGTAAATTGATGGCACCATGGGAGATATGTTTTCATGTGTTACACTAAAATTTGAAGCCAGTGTGCAAAAGTCATAACAACAAGCATGAGCTGTTATTCCACTTCAAGAAATTCTCTAAAATGCTTTCAAAGATAAGATAATGTTATTAATGTCCAACTAATGACCACGGAAGCAGGTCAAAGGGACTGTTGAGTACAATGATGTCATTACAAAGCAGGAGTGCAATGACGTCATAACAAAGAACAAATTCAAAAAAGGTAAGCCAATTGCATCTAATAAAGTCCACAGAACAGCTCCAATTACAAAATTATAACACATCGAACAAAGGGAAATTCCCGATGCCAAAGAAGACACTCCATTAGATGAATAATATGAAGAACTACAAGCTAAGAAAGAATAGACAAATTAGCAATCTCAGTCTATGCCTTAAGGACACATGCAGCACAACTTATTGGATCAAAAATGCATAGAAGCCTGTGAAATCAGACAAAGATCGAGATTGGAAAAATCAATGTCTTAAAGAGACAAAGAAAACAGCATAGCCAAGAAAATGTCAGGCCCCCTATTAGCAAGATCATGTAGAAACTAGGAAATTCTATCTTCCACATTACCCGCAATAGATCACCCAGCCTTGAATTCCACAGCCAAAATATTCTAAACTAAGCGTAATAGGAGAAGTGTTCAGAATATTATAATCATGGCATTCACAAGTAACTAAAAAAAATTGAAAATTTTCAGTAGAGAGATCAACCAACAGAAAGAATAAGCAATGTTCAAAATAAAGGTAAGACAACATGATTTCAGTGGGAATGAAACAGATGGCATCCACACAAGCTAGTAAGCTTGACTGGAAAACTGTAATTTAGGATCATTTAAAATGACCAGTTTTTTAGAACTTAGAAGTAATTTCCAAATGACAATATTTAGCTTTACGAACAAAACAGTGATTATTTACAAAACCTAAATAAATTTTGGAAAAAAAACTCAGAAATTTTATAGAGGGAGGATTGGAAAATTTGCATATAAATACTTCCAATAAGCCTATACAATTTTCAGTCAATTATCACTCTAACTTCATTCATATCACTAAAGTGGGTGCACTAACAGCTAAAGATAATCTCAAGGATGAAGAAAGAAACTTGCCAAAGAAGAGATCTGTTGTCCAGATCTTGTTTTGGGACATCACGTCCACGCATTGTAACCATATCCAAAAATATCACTTTGTTTTCACAGCAGATAACAAGAAAATGCCTTCCCCTGGTAGAAGCAAGTGCGCCTCCATGGTAAGGAAATTGTTGGTTGACAGCAACTGGAGCTTCAGAAGCTGCTGCACGATGAAGCCATGCTTGCCAATAGCGAACATCATCATCATAAAATGCTACCTGCTTGACACTTCATTGTGATCAAAAAAATACTTTCAGTTTACAAAAATGCATACCATCCATATTGACCTTTCTGCACAAAAACTTAAAGGCCCTTTCTACACCAGTGGTCATAAAGCACAATTCAAAGAAAAAGAGTATACCTTCCTCCTCGCATTGCTTCCGTAGGTTTAGATTTGGGTTCTAGAAGGGAAAACAATGAAAAAATTAATAGGCAGAACTTGTCTCTAATAATGCATCAAAATAGCTCAGTAAAATGAATTGAGGACAACCAAAATCCAGTCAAATGCACCTGATAGGCAAAACCTAATGCAGGACAAAGAGACCCATATTAGAATGCACACAGCACTAAACCAACCAAGGGACAAAACATATATAGAACATATTAACTTTAACATACTGTCTTAAATACATTTAGAATCTTTCACTTTCAAAGGGTAGCTCTGCAAGGGTTTTGAAAAGGAATTCTGACATAAGAATTTAGAAGTCAAAATCTGTAGACTTTTATGATACTTTGCTCATTCTATAAGTAGTTTAATATCCTATCCTACCTTGTTGCTGCATCAGTCTTCGTAATAGGGGTTAATTTACCCGCCATAGGAACAGCTCATATTCTCAATATGACGTCCCAAGTTCATACTGTGAACTCAAACAGTAGTATGTCATGTACAAGATTCAATCTGTATTTAAGAAATGGCAGCAAACCAAGCACAAAAGCTTGTTTCAAATATTTACCAGAACTTTCTCATTCCAATGTTACTATGATCATGTGCAATAAATTATGTGTCTCACATACCCACTTCTAGAATTTTAATAGTCTGCTTCTTTTCCATTTTTTTTCTTTGTTGAGGATGTTGCATTACATTAAGTAACAAGATACATATAGATCAAGGCCATTACATCTAGGGATCAGACAGAAGGCCCCTAAAGACAAGAGCAAAGAGCACAAGCATGTCTGCTCTAACCCCAACTTGAAGATTTTATCCATCTCTTCTAAAAATAGCAATCATTGACGAAAAATAAAGTGATCAAGGCCATTACATCTAGGGATCAGATAGAAGCCCCCTAAAGAACATGAGCAAAGAGCACACGCATGTCTGCTTTGGCCCCAACTCAAAGATTTTATCCATCTCTTCTAAAAATAGCAATCCCTGACGAAAAATAAATTGATCGCCAAACTGCTTGGAATACGCATAGTGATCAGCCTTGCTTCTCACAAATCCCAATTTTAATATGGAAGTCCAAACGTTTGATACCACAATCTTGGGGGTGGATTTAGGCCATAGATGGACTTTTACAACTTGCAAATCAGCTTCTTCTTACCCTTCATTGCAAACCCTTTAGGTTGTTTCATGTAGATTTCATCTTCTGAATCTCCATGTAGGAACATTGTCTTTACATCCATTTGTTCCACTTCAAGATCAAATGTTGTAGCAAGAGACAATACAAATCTAATAGAAGTCAATCTTGCAACAAGAGAGAATCTCGTCAACATCAACTCTCTCCTCCTAGGAATATCCTTTTGCTACCAAGCAAGCCTTGTACTTCTCCACTCTACCTTTTGCATTGAGCTCTTTCTTGAACACCCATTTTCTAACAGAGGGTTTTCTTCCATGAGGCAACTTGACCAAGTCCCATGCCTCATTTTTGTCCAAAGTCTCCGTTCCTTCGACCATGGCCTTTTTCCAAAGTTTACACTCCTCCGAATTAATTGTGTCTCTAACAATTTTGAGATCATCTTCAATGGCAAATAAAACAAAAGCAGAACAAAAATTAGTTGGACTATACATTTTTGTTTTCCTTCTTACAAAACAGATCTCCATAAGAGCGGGGCCTACAGTTCCTACTCATAATCTAACTCATCTTCATTTGTTGAGTCAGATTCTCCATTCTCTAGCTCAAACTCTATTTTCTTAGGTTCTCCTTCTCTTGGTTCATCTTCATGCTTGGGAGTGCTTTTAACTTCTCTAAAGATCACATCACAACTATAAACAATCTCCCTTATTATTAGATTCCAAGTTTATAGACTTTTACTCCATCTTTATAACCAATGAAAATACATTTCTTTGCTTTATTGTCCAGCTTACTCATAAGCATCACAACCAAAAACTCTTAAAAACTCTTAGATGTACAAGAGAGGGTTTCTTACTAGTCCATGCCTCATCAGGAGACTTGTCAACCAGTGTTGAAGTAGGTGATCAGTTGATCGTATATCATTCAGTATCTACTGCCTCTGCCTAGAATTTCTATGTTATGCCTGTACCACTAAGCATACTCCTTGCCTTTTCCATCAGCATCCTATTCATCGTTCCTACAACTCCATTATGTTAAGGTGTCTATGGAGATGTATTATGTTGTGCTATTCCATACTATTTATAGAACCACTTAAAACATTTCCCACAAAACTCTCCTCCATTATCAATCCCTGACGCTTCTATTTTCTTCTCAATTTGGTTTTCTACAAGAGCTTTGAACTCTTTGAATTTATCAAAACCCTAATATTTCATCTTTAGGAAATACAACCATATTTTCATATAAATATCATCTATAAATGAGATATAGTACAGAGATCCTCCCAAAGATGGAACAAGTACAGGTCCAAACACATCCACTATGTATCTTCTCCAATATCCCTTTTGCCCTTGTAGAACCATATGGGAATCTCATCCAATTGTGTTTCCAATATACATAGTGTTCACAGAAATTGAAGTCTAAAGAACAATCAAGTGTAAGTTTTTCTCAGTTTCAGCCACCGGTCTAAATGTCAAAAATAATTCCGTTTAATGCCCAACCCAGAAATGCATAAGGCTGGAAATAATCATAAATTTTCAGACTGAAATAAACACGGCTGTAACTCAACTTTTCATGACAGAATATGAAATAAATGCACTTTCAGAAAACACACAGTAATCAGAAATTTTTTGACCAATAGCCCTGGAAAAACCCACAAGGGGAAAACCAGTCAGAGAGAGAGAGTTTTATTATTTATTCTTGGGAAAAATCAGGACAGTAATTTTTCAGTCAAAATACAACTTATCTCAACCAGAAAAATGACCCAGCAGGCTGCCTCGATTTCTGTGCAAGGTTGTCTCAATTTCTGTGCAACCTTCATCTCGAAATCCATGCCAAAAATAACAGCTCAGTCCTGTCCTCGAAAACAGTGCCCAGAACTGCCTCGAATATCTTGCTGTACGGACTATAATAAATGCAGATGTACGGCCTCGAAATTCGTGCCACAATAAATGCTTGATGCCTCAGGAAATGTGCCCAGTACCCTCCTCGAAACTCGTGCCCAGAATCACGCTGTACGGACTGCCATACTCTCCTCGAAATCTGTGCCACACATTAAATGCAAACGGTGGTGCCTCGATTTCTGTGCCCTCTAAAAACTCTCCAGTAAAGGCTGCCTCGAATTATGTGCCTCTTGCTGCTCTCTCTTCTCTCTCACTCTCATCTCAAGAAAATGAATGTCCAAATGCCTTTTCCCTTGCTCTTGTCTAAACCCTAAGTAGGTGAGGACTCAGGAGCCATCTAATCCAATGGCTGAGATTAGACTAGATCAATGGATGAGATTAATTGCTCTCATTTAATTCTCATAAATATTAATTTCACTCACCCACTTAAATTTATCAAAAATTGACTTTAATCTCTAAAGTCACATTAAATGCTCATCTCAAGTCATTTAATGCAAAGGTCACTTTAATTTCCCCTTTTTAAGTGACTAAGGCTAAAGTCACCTAGGGGAACACTTCCTAGGTACAAAAATCAACATCAAGAATACCTTCAATCTTACCTTTACTACACAAAGCACAAAGGCCCATCTCTCCAAAATTCCCATTATCTATTGCCAAAGCATTATCTTCTCTAGAGGATGAGTAGAAATTCTATCATCTTCATTTTCAAAAACAATTGTACGGTTACACCCATTAGTGATAGCACTTCCCAACAGCTTGTACAAAGTTCCAATCCAAACTCCCCTCAACAACACAACTGCTCTTCAAACCATCTTGCATGTATCCTTTTCAATTATAATCTGCACACCCAGACCACTGATCTTACTCAAGGATATTAGGTTTTTGGCCAAACCTAGAATATGCAAAACACCAAGAAGGGTTCTAACATGTCCATCTTAAAGCAAGAACAGGACCCTTTGACGTCCTGTGATCTTGATTATTGAGTCATCTCCTAAGAAAACATCTCCTCATTATACTTTCCATTTTCACAAAACCACTCCATTTGAGGAGTCATGAAAAGATGCACCAGAGTTCTATCAACCATGCATCATAATCTGAAAGTGCACTCATAGATGCCAAGTACACATCCCCTCCTAGGGAGGCCTTTCCTTCTGCAGAATTATGCATCATCAAATCCCTTGCTTTTATCAACATTTTTTTATCTAAAATCTTTCTTATAATGCCCAGCTTTAACACATTTCCAACATTTCCTTGTAGATTGTCATAGAGATTTAGATTTACCTCTATTTTTAGATATGCCTCCTGAAAAATTATTATTATCCTTTCTATCTATAGGGCAACCTATCACTAGTAAGGCATCCTTAGTCTAACAATCCATGGTTTTCTGCCTCATCTCTTTCGACTGCAAGGATGCAACCACATCATCAAGCTTTAATGGGATTGTATTACTCCTAATAGCTACAACTAGGCTATCTTGTGAATCTAGCAAAGAACACAATAGACTGATGCACTTATCTTCATCATAAATTTCAATATCAACAAAAAACAATTGACATACCACAATGTTAAAGGCATTGGGATGCTCTGTCACAAAGTCACTGTCATTCATCCCCAGGAGGTACATAGATCCACAACAACCCATTGTTCTTTATCTACAAGAAGATCTGCCTTCTTTAGCTTCCATAGCTTAAAGTTCTAGCCATTAAATTTCTCAATCTAAATTCTAGAATTGCTCACCATTCCCATCCACACAAGAATCACCACTCTGAAGTTCCCACTAAAACCAGGTTTATCGCAGACCCAAGATAAACTTGTTCTATCAAGAACAAGCTAAACCCTAGAAACAAAGGCATCCCCCTAAAGATAATGACCTTGTTTTGAGAATAAATGTAGGTTTTAAACCTATGTATGTAAAACAATGCATACATATTCTTAAGCAAAATAGAAAGAACATCAATGGCACACAAACAAGACACATAGATTTACCCTAGAAACCCTTGACCTATGTTGCAGGAAACGTGAGCCTCAACGTCGTGCCCACCGTTTCGCTGTTTCGAAATCCGGAAACACATACGGTATGGCATGGAAACGTGTTTCTGTACAGACAAAAAATGTTTCCAAGATGGAAACACGTTTCGTCCGTATGGAAACGCATTTCCAGTCCGAATGCAGTCCAAGAGGTCACGTTTCCAAAAAATATTGCCATGGTGCAGTAGTATTTGGTGTTACTAATGGTAATGTTAAATTCTTAAAGTAAAAGTGGCATTCTCCAATTCAGTATCTACTGCCTCTGCCTAGAATTTCTATGTTATGCCTGTACCACAAAGCATACCCCTTGCCTTTTCCATCAGCTTTCTATTCATCTTTCCTACAACTCCATTATGTTAAGGTGTCTATGGAGATGTATTATGTTGTGCTATTCCATACTATTTATAGAACCGCTCAAAATATTTCCCACAAAACTCTCCTCCATTATCAATCCCTGACGCTTCTAGTTTCTTCTCAATTTGGTTTTCTACAAGAGCTTTTAACTCTTTGAATTTTTCATAAACCTAATATTTCATCTTTAGGCAATACAACCATATTTTCATATAAATATCATCTATAAATGAGATATAGTACAGAGTTCTTCGCAAAGATGGAACAAGTACAGGTCCAAACACATCCACTATGTATCTTCTCCAATATCCCTTTTGCACTTGTAGAACCATATGGGAATCTCATCCAATTGTATTTCCAATATACATAGTGTTCACAGACATTGAAGTCTAAAGAACAATCAAGTGTAAGTTTTTCTCAGTTTCAGCCATCAGTTTAAATGTCAAAAATAACTTAGTTTAATGCCCAACCCAGAAATGCATAAGGCTGGAAATAATCATAAATTTTCAGACTGAAATAAACACTGCTGTAACTCAACTTTTCATCAAAGAAAATGAAATAAATGCACTTTCAGAAAACACACAGTACTCAAAAATTTGTTGGCCAATAGCCTCGGAAAAACCCACAAAGGGAAAACCAGTCAGAGGAAGAGAGTTTTATTATTTCTTCTTGGGAAAAATCAGGACAGTAATTTTTCAGTCAAAATACAACTTATCTCAACCAAAAAAATGGCCCAGCAGGCTGCCTCGATTTCTGTGCAACCTTCTTCTCAAAATTCGTGCCAGAAATAACAGCTCAGTTCTGTCCTCGAAAACAGTGCCCAGAACTGCCTCAAATCTTGTGTTGTATGGACTGTAATAAATGCAGATGTAGGGCCTCGAAATTTGTGGCACAATAAATGCTTTGTTGCCTTGGGAAATGTGCCCAATGCCCTCCTAGAAACTCGTGCTCAATTCTTCCTCGAAACTTGTGCCCAAAATCACACTGTACAGATTGTCGTACTCTCCTCGAAATCTGTGCCACACATTAAAAGCAAACGGTGGTGCCTCGATTTCTGTGCCCTCTAAAAACTCTCCAGTAAAGGTTGCCTTGAATTATGTACCTCTCGCTGCTCTCTCTTCTCTCTCACTCTCATCTCAAGAAAATGAATGTCCAAATGCCTTTTCCCTTGCTTTTGTCTAAACCCTAGGTAGGTGAGGAGCCATCTAATCCAATCGCTGAGATTAGACTAGATCAATGGATGACATTAAATGTTCTCATTTAATTCTCATAAATATTAATTTCACTCACCCACTTAGATTTATCAAAAATTGACTTTAACCTCTAAAGTCACATTAAATGCTCATCTCAAGTCATTTAATGCAAGGGTCACTTTAATTTCCCCTTTTTAAGTGACTAAGGCTAAAGTCACCTAGGGGAACACTTCCTAGGTACAAAAATCAACATCAAGGATACCTTCAACGTTACCTTTACTACACAAAGCACAAAGGCCCATCTCTCCAATATTCCCATTATCTATTGCCAGAGCATTATCTTCTCTAGAGGATAAGTAGAAGTTCTATCATCTTCATTTTCATAAACAATTGTACTGTTACACCCATTAGTGATAGTGCTTCCCAATAGCTTGTACAAAGTTCCAATCCTAACTCCCCTCAACAACACAATTGCTCTTCAAACCATCTTGCATGTATCCTTTTCGATTACAATATGCACACCCACACCACCGACCTTACTCAGGGATATTAGGTTTTTGGCCAAACCTAGAATATGCAAAACACCAAGAAGGGTTCTAACATGTCCATCTTCAAGCAAGAACAGGACCCTTTGACGTCCTGTGATCTTGATTGTTGAGTCATCTCCTAAGAAAACATCCCCTTTGTTATACTTTCCATTTTCACAAAACCACTCCATTTGAGGAGTCATGAAAAGATGCATCAGAGTCCTATCAACCATGCATCATAATCTGAAAGTGCACTCATAGATGCCACGTACACATCCCCTCCTACTCCTAGGAAGACCTTTCCTTTTGCAGAGTTATGCATCATCAAATCCCTTGCTTTTATCAACATTTTTTATCTAAAATCTTTCTTATAATGCCCAACTTTACCACATTTCCAACATTTCCTTGTAGATTGTCATAGAGATTTAGATCTACCTCTATTTTTAGATATGCCTCCTAAAAAATTATTATTATCCTTTCTATCTATAGGGCGACCTATCACTAGTAAGGCATCCTTAGTCTAACAATCCATGGTTTTCTGCCTCATCTCTTTCGACTACAAGGATGCAACCACATCATCAAGCTTTAATGGGATTGTATTACTCCTAATAGCTTCAACTAGGCTATCTTGTGAATCTAGCAAAGAACACAATAGACTGATGCAATTATCTTCATCAAAAATTTCAATATCAACAAAAAACAATTGACATACCACAATGTTAAAGGCATTGAGATGCTCTGTCACAAAGTCATTGTCATTCATCCCCAAGAGGTACCTAGATCCACAACAACCCATTGTTCTCTATCTACAAGAAGATTTGCCTTCTTTAGCTTCCATATCTTAAAGTTCTAGCCATTAAATTTCTCAATCTAAATTCTAGAATTGCTCGCCATTCCCATCCTCACAAGAATCACCACTGTGGAGTTCCCACTAAAAACAGGTTTATTGCAGACCCAAGATAAACCCGTTCTATCAAGAACAAGCTAAACCCTAGAAACAAAGGCATCCCCCTAAAGATAATGACCTTGCTTTGAGAATAAATGTAGGTTTTAAACCTATGTATGTAAAACAATGAATACATATTCTTAAGCAAAATAGAACATCAATGGCACACAAACAAGACACATAGATTTACCCTAGACACCCTTGACCTATGTTGAAGGAAACGTGAGCCTCAACCCAGTGCCCACCGTTTCATCGTTTCGAAATCCAGAAACACGTACGGTATGGCATGGAAACGTGTTTCCGTACAGACGAAACATGTTTCCAAGATGGAAACGCGTTTCGCCCATATGGAAACGCATTTCCAATACGAATGCAGTCCAAGAGGTCACGTTTCCAAAAAATATTGCCATGGTGCAGCAGTGTTTGGTGTTATTAATGGTAATATTAAATTCTTAAAGTAAAAGTGGCATTCTCCTTATCTTTTATTTTTCAGGATGTTTAAAGTGGTTCCAATCTCATTGGACTTCATATGCAAAAAGTAGAATTTTTTATCCCATTCAGAATTAAACAAACTTAATAATTTTTCAGGATTTCAGGATTGCAAAGTTTCCAACATATTCTATTGTGTATGAGGGTATGGACTTTGCATTCAATAAAGCACATCAGCCCCTATATGTACCTTGATGTTGGTGGTGTTGATTGTTGAACTCCTCTGTCGTGACCTTAATAAAAATGTACTCTTCACTCAAGCAAAATCACTTATTAAGCATGGGAAGCTTTTTCTACCTTATTTTAAAGATTGGATTATGAAGTTTCATCAAAATTGTAGGGTGTTGAGCCGTTGACTAATGTCCTTGGAGGATCAACTCTAAAATTCGAGTTAGAGGCAAGGGCTAGAGCCTAGAGGAGGGAGGCATAGGGTGCTATTGATGAATAGGATTCCAATTTAAGCAATGATTCATCGACATGTATGATTTATGCTTTATATTTCACATTCATTTTTATAAATGTTCTTGCTCATTTATTAATTTAATATATATATATATATATATATATATATATCGCATTTCCCCGTTTCAAAAATTTTGGGGGCTCACGTTTCCCCGTTTCAAAGCTTCCCCGTTTTGTCCCCATTTTGTGCAACTTAGCCCTTAACCAAGAAAACCAACCTAACTTACAGCTGCAACTCTATCTTCTTCATTACAAACTGCAATTATATATCATCAAAAATATATTTTGCCATGTAATGAAGCTCCATACCATCAATATCACACTTTGCGAAAAGGCAGCATTGTTGTCATGTCCACTTGAAGATGTTATTTGGAAGCTTCTTTAACAAGCAAATTAAGAGAAGTCAAGGCATTTAACGACATCTCCTAATCTGGCAACTCTAACATACCACATCCCATAAGTTTGAAGGACCCGGATTTTCATTTTTCCTTATATGTGACAAAACATGAAGGTTGGAAAGAACATATACAAATTCCTAGTCGTCTTCAAGCCCAATTTGTTTCGCCTCACTGAATGGATGAAGCCATGTGTATTATAGATCCTCGCAAATAATGAGTAACTAGCAACCTTTAATAAGACCATGAATACACAATGTTGGATATTTGGAATTTACCCATAAATGGAAGTTCCACCAATCAATTAACTCAATAAGGTCTTGTCCCTTATAGCTTCTACATCTACACCCAAACCATTTGATCCTATAAAAGAAGAAAACTTTGCACAAAAATTGAAAAATCCATTACAATATTTTTTATAAAAATGTCTTAGATTACAAGATAGCTAACAAAAAAGAAAAGAAAACATAATAAGTATATATAATGAAATCTCATATCCTCTTCTCGATAGCTACTAGAGCAGCAATAAATTCAAAATATGCTAAAGCATTTAGCTCTTTGACATCCTTAATGAGGAGGTAAGCTTTGGCAGACAACTGCACACATAGATCTTTTCACCGAGAGTGACAAAAGATTGGACTTAACTTATCTCATCAGAAAAAACATATTTGCATCTAAGTTTCCAGATTGTAAATAAGGTTTTGATCCAAATAAGGTCCTAAATGTTGGAAAAGTGAGACAATACCAAGGACCTCAATGTTGATTTTTGTACCTAGGAAAGGTGTTCCCCTAGTGATTTTTGCCTAAGTCGCTTAAAAGGGGAAAATAACATGACCCTTGCAATAAATGACTTCAGATGAGTTTTTAATTTTCACTTTAGTGATTAAAGTGACTTTTTGGAATAAATTAATTTTATGTTGAGTGAAATTAATTTTGGAGAGAAATAAAGTGCACATTATTTCTCATCCATTGATCTAAGCAGATTGAGCAGAGGCACGATTCCCAAGAATCCGTACAGCTTGAACTGACACAATCCCCAACGCATTTGTACAACAGTCATTGCCACAAAAAATCGAGGTGCAGAATAGCCCTCTTTGGGCACGATTTTCGAGGCAGCAATTAAAGCATTTATTGCAGCCATATAGTACCTGTCCCTACAGTAATTTTTCAGTATGAGAAAAGGCACGAATTTCAACTTTCAAGGCAGAGGGGCACAAATTTCGATGCTGTCATTTGTTGTTCCTGTGGGCACGAAAATCGAGGTTCAGACCATACTGTCAGTCCATACATCCCATCCGTACAGTCAGGTAGCAGCACAAAAATCGAGGAGGTTTGCAGACAGAAAATTCTGATAATGAATTTCTGAAGTGGCACGAATTTCGAGGCTGAAATTTTTCTCATCTGGTTGAGATAAGTTGTGACTGGATTTTTTATCTTTTCTGTTGTACTGTTGACTGAATAAATAAAGAAATTCTCTCTCACAGGCTTTCCCCGAAGGTTGGGGTTTTGCCTAGGTCAATTTGACCAAAAAATAAGCAGTGTTCCATGGGGACTCGCCCCCAAGGTCGGGAGCTCGTCCCCCTCGCTTCCCACGCCCCGGGGGCTTGGGGGCTCCTTCTAAAACGTTTCCCCTTGTCCCCAATTTGGTGGAACTTGGGGAAACCCAGGGGGAGCTCGCCCCCCTGCTTTGAAGCACACACAGGTGAAGTGGGGGGCTCGTAGGCGCTCCAGCAGTAATGGTAATGTGGTATTTTCCTTATCTTTCATTTTCTATCCTTACTTAAATTTTTAACATTACCATTAATTGTTTCAGGATGTTTGAGAGTGGTTCCAACCTCATCGGAGTTCATATGCAAAAAGTAGAATTTTAGATCCCATTCAGAATTCAACAGACTTAACAGTTTTCAGGATTTCAGGATTGCAACGTTTCCACTGGATTTTATCATGTATGAGGTTAAGGGATTGTCATTTAATCAAGCACATCAACCTCTCTATGTACATTGATGTTGGTCGTGCTGATTATTAAACTCCTCTATCATGACTTAATCAAAATGTACCCTTTCGTCAAGCAAAATCACTTATTAAGCATGATTTTTTTTCTTCTAATTCTACCTTATTTTAATGATTGGTTTAGGAAGTTTCATCAAAATTGTAGGGTGTTAAGTAATGTCCTTTGAGGATCAAATTCGAGATTCAAGGTAGAGGCAAAGGCTAAAAACCTAGAGGAGGCGGGCACAGGGTGCTATTGATGAATATGATCCCAATATAGGATTAATAGTTCACTCTTGCATAATTGCATGTTGGACTTGAAGTACTCAAATAATGTTATGCCCTCTGGAATCATGAAGAAATAGGGTCCTCTGGTCACACTTCCTCATTACAACATCTATGCCATGGATTTACACAATGTTGAAGTGTGTTGAATCATTGAAGAATTAGACTGTATTTATATGGAGCAACTTAAACTATATTTATACAGGATGAATTGTTCTTGCCAAGATTTATAATATTATTATTGTTTTATAATTTTTATGACCTCGACGTCCCCCCTGAATTTCCCTAAAATTTGGGGATGGTCTCCACACGTCCCCAACGTGTGTTTCCTTGCTCACACGCTCTCGCGTCCCAAAAACTTGGGGGAACATTGAAAATAAGTGTCTGACTTTTACGTGTGATTGTGTTTTATTTCTGCTCATTGAAGTGGTAAAAATTCTTCATGTGTTTCTGTCAAAATTGTTTATGAGAAAATGATCTAATTTGCAGCTGAAAGTAAACTGGGTTGGGCATTAAACAAAGATAAAAATGGTGGCATGAAACCAGGTTGGGGAATAAGATAAAAATTTACACTCAAGTCACCAAGAACAGTTGCACACCAATGAAGTTTGTCCCTAAAGCAACATTGAATATCTATCCTACACAAGCCACAAATAAGCTCTAGCAAATTTACACTCCCATATAATATGCTTCAGGGTCTTTAAGTGGCTGCAACAAGGACAGAGACCATTTGTCAACCTGCTTTGGGCGAGACGCTTTAGAGGAGCAGCCCTTGGTAAACAACTAACCATGCAAAGATGCCAATGTAGGTCAGTTGAAATGACAAAACACTGTGAAACCAGCTGATCCATCTAACCTCAAGGTTAGAAGACATCCATCTAGCTTCCAACACAGGAGAAAGAGGGTGTTTTTGATGCAAAAAAGTGTAAAGTTTCCTGGGATCATGCTATTTAAGCAGCTTCACGAATATCCAACCCCAATCTATGCAAACAAATTCCTGCCTATCAATATTCAGCATATACTGATCTACATGGGAAAGTGAACCCATAATGTCTTTGATGATTGGCTTATCAAAGGATAGAGGAACTTCAATATGGGCTAACTCTCTCTAATCCTTCCAGCCACTGTATGCAAAGTCCCAAAGATCCCTCCAAAGAAGACACCCTTCTTACTTAGCCTGAAAGCATGAAATCTAGAACACTCATAAATACATTGCCGATGGTTTATCCAGCTCCAAATAGGTCAACGTGACACATCCCAATCTAGTACAGCTCCAGGAGGAGTTTCATCTAACCAAAGGATCAACAAACCCCCAAGCCTCCCATGTGCTCCAACAAATGACTGATCCAGACACCTTAAAGAGATGAGGGGGTAAGATAATGTCAAATAACCCAAAAGGATCTCGAATCAAAAGAAGATGAGGAGCAGAATAGAACCCATGACGCAAAAGAATCTGCCTTGAGGTTAATCCTCAAGACACCAGACAATCTATTTCACAGCCAAAATATGACCCTGCATTTCCACATCAATAATGCCAAGACCACCCTCCTCCTTAAGCATAGTGCAAACTTTCCAAGTAACCATAGGAAGACCTTGCATGACACCATACTTGGACCAAGGAAAGGACCTGAGAAGCTCCTCTACTCTCCTGAACTAAAACCCGCTTCAAGAATCTCATCCACTCTCTTGAGCCAGCAAGAAACATAGAAGTGCGAAGCTTGGAGATACACGCAACCACTGTAAGCTTCCCAACCAAAGGGGGATCCTTACACTACGAAACCAAAAGTTTTGACTACAACCACTCAAGACATTAGCTCCACATATCAACCAAAAGGCCAGTATGAGATGGAATCCCAAGATAGTGAACAATCACTCCAAGCTTGACCCTATTCCATAAAGACAGAATCCATCCTAGATGATCCTCAAGCCCTATCACTAGTAATGAAATTTTTATCACTGACCTCAGCCCCATAAGTACAGCAAGGTATCCAAACACCCTCAAGTAGTTTTGCACCAAATCCCAGTCAATGTGCACAGAAAAAAGAGAATCATCAACAAAACGGCTGTTGATCATTACCAATCCATCCAGAAGAGAGATGCCATGAATTATCCCTTGCATCATTGTTGGCTCCAATAAATACCCTAAGGCATTGGCAGCGAAACATAGAGGTAAGGGACAAGAGGACACCCCTCCCTGATTGAATAATGCGGTGGAATGCATTCAGTCAATGTTATCCATTGGGAGTCGAGACTACTGCTGAAGCATTAGAAAAGAGGATTTGCATCATTATACCACAAGTGGGTCCAAAACCGAGGCACCAGAGCATCTTTATGATGAAGGACCAATCAGCCCAGTCATAAGCTTTGTCAAAATCAATCTTAAGAAACAAGGAATTTTATCCAGTGCCCCTTGCCCAAACCATGGCCTCCCATGTAGAGACAACAGTATCAAGAATGAATCTGCCCTATACCACCAAAGAGACTAAAGAGACTACCACCAAATAGAATCTCCCCATTAGACCTCAAGGCAAATCAGATGTTGCATTAGAATCCAAAAATAGAAATAATATCTCCCAAAGATCAGGAAGCCTGAAAGCAAGATAGAGATAGCAATGGGCAGATAAAGACAGAACCTAAGAGTGACAGATTGAGAAATGCGAGGTGATTATGCAGCCCAGAGCACTTTTTTTAGTGTCCATGTGCAGAACCTTAAAAGAATTTGTATAATATTCAGGTTCTTAAATGAAGACATTGGTATGCTTTGGTCTATTGCTCATATACTATCTAGAGGATCTTCCCAAGCTGTATTCTGGGGCATTTGAAAGGCAAATCCTGAATTTGTTTACTAGGGTGTGCCCTATGCCACCCCTTTTGTATTGTTCAGCAAGTAATATTTTCCACCTAATGAAGAATTTATTTTACAGCAAAATAAAATTGGAAAATAATAATAGAATAACAAAGAAAAACTACAGTTCCCCCAAAACATCCAGGATGCCTTCAGTATGACCTAAAGACATTAAGTACAAGACTGGAAGAACATCAGTTTTAGGAAAACCCCAACTCATGTAAGACTTGGGATTAACAGATGTAAGTATCTCTTTTGGGACTTGCCTTGTAGAACACTGAAATTGAACTATAGCATGGGTTCTATTGAGCTACAGCCAATGAAACAGAAACTGAAGGTGCACTATAGTTTATAGTTACATACAAGCGCTATAGTGTGCATCAGTATTGGTATGAAGTTGAGGGCCGAGGCTACTTACATTGTAAATTCATTCTTTAAAATTTTAAAGTCAATGCATGATGTGTGTCACAGGATAACATGGCATTGAGGAATCATCAATACATGCAATCCACACTCTTCTGGCTAAAGAACTATCTATGGTTCAAACTTTAAAACATTTTGACTAATTCACTATGAAAATACCAGCCTCTCCCTCTGCAAGCTTCTCCAACTTGGCTCCCACAAGACGCCTCTCATCCACCCCGCCTGCCTTCAGTTCATATATTACCTGTTCATAAAAACCAAATTGACTGTTAGAAGGATGATACGAACTCAATACAAAAGCATATCAACTAGACCCTCTTAGCTAAGGACCACTTCCAAAGGTAGATTAAGGAAGAAGCTGAAATTGGGATGATTCTGGAACAAGTTACCTTGAAAATTGGCCATCTGAAAATAGATTGACAAAACACAATTTAAATTGAAAACTTTGAACTATTGTTTATTTGGAGTGCAGAATCCTGTGCTTAATTGCACTATGGACATAAAGTATGATAAGAACTCGATAAAAAATCGTATCAAATTAGACCATGTTAAATAAGTACAGTTCCAAAGGTAAATTAAGGGAAAAAGGTGAAATAGGAGCGATTCTGGAACCAGCTACCCTGAAAATTGACACAAGTGAAAATAGAATGGCGGAACAAGATTCAAATTTGAAATTTTGAAGACTTTGAACTATTGTTTATTTAGAGTGCAGTACTCTGTGCTTAATTGCACTATGAACAGAAAGCAACGAGTTGTTTTTATACAGGAGATAAATTTCATATTGTTCTGTCTCTGATTGTAGACTTTGTACATAAATCTCAATTCTAATTCAGACTAGTCACTGGAGTGGCAATAGCCACACTGTCTTTTCCTCCCTGTACAAAATTCTTTCAAATTTTAGAGAAAAAAGTTAAAAACTATTTTATAAAGAAAAAGAAATAATAAGATGCTTTAAATTACACACCTTCTTGTCAAAGTTAAATCAAACTCATGCTTCCACTTAATGGACAGACCTTAAAAAATAGGGAGTTAACCACAACTGGAGCGTCCACCCGAAGGATGGCTGAAATTTAATTTTGATGGAGTATCTAAATGTAACCCTGTCCAAGTAGGGTCCAATGGACTGATTCATGGCTTTAACAGCTCAGTCTCCTTCACTCTTTTGGGAAGAAAGACCAATACTCAAGCTGAATTCGAAGCATTGATTATGGGAGGGGAAGAAGCCCTTAGTCAGGGCTTTAAGAAAATCATCTTTAAAGATGATTGAAACATCATCATAGATCTCCTGGATGGGAAGATACTTCACCCTTTATGGGAAATGTAAAGCAAGGCCAAATGGATCCTGAAAACTAGTAGATATTTTGAATCAGGTACATTCATACATGTCACAAGGGCAGCACTTGCAAACCAAGTTGCTCATTGGTTAGCGAACTACGCCATCTCTTAAACATTGGTCCAGTCCTAACCCCTAGAGGGTGCAGCCTTGGATGAGAAGAGAGACAGGAGGACCAACCTAGATATGATAATTAATCAAGGATACCAAGACCACCCTTGACTTAATAAGATGGTTGATTTGATGTTCGAATTTTGAATATTGAAGTACCCATTGTGGGGACATCCTCATCAACTAATTCTCCAAGTAGCAGTTGGATCTAACATACCAAATGGCACATCCGATTGGGGACACTTTCACCAACTCGTTCTCCAAGTACCAATTGGATCTAACGTACCAAAAGGTTTATGGAAGATGTCACATGAGCTAAGTTATCCCAGTGCTTGTGTGAGTGTTTGTGCAATTTGTGAATGAATGTAACACTTCTTCTCAAGCAAGGGGAAAGGAGGGTTCCTCCTTTCCTTATCATCTCTCTTTCAAGCTTAGTCTGAGGTTGTTCTTCAAGGTTGGACCAGGCAACCAACGTAGGCAGATGGCGATCCAATACTCAAGACTGGTTCAAGACCTGTATGGCTAATCAAGGTATGACTCAAGCAAGTTGGGAAGTCAGTTCCTCAGAGGTGGAAATGAAGGAGGAGCTGAAGAATCAGATGAAGCAAAAACACAGGTGTATTTCCAATGAAAAAATCTATTCCTCTCTAGTGGGATTTGGCCAGCATGTGAGGAACTGTAAGGTGGGAAATTAGATAAGATAATTTTATTAATGACCAAAATAGTAGGTCAATGGGACTAAAAGAGTACATCCAGTATGAATACAATGTGGAAGTGCACATTGCAAACGCAACTCCTATGTAAAGCCAAAACCAAAACTAAGATGAAATAAAGTAAAAATAAAAGAAAGAAAATTACAATCAATGGGATGGTCTCATAAACAAGTATAAAACCATAACAAGGCCCCGTGGTGTAGAAAGAGAGAGAGTGGAGCTAAACAAGAGGTTGAAGATGTCAAGAATGCATGTATCTAATAGCCGACGACGAGGGGGCAAGCAGGGCTCTAGATCGACATCGGAGTCCTATGGAACGCTCGAGGTGTCTGGTTGTACGATCTTGGGGGGGATGTAAGAGCGAAAGATAGAGATACTCCTAGCACCCGAGGATCAAGTGAAGAAACTCTGAATAGAACTTTGACTACCCCACTAGGGTTGGGAACAAATCCGATGGCCGGAGGCGCCCTACATCGAATCTGCCAAGGATTGAGTCCTCTACTGCTTTGAGGGTGTGTGGGCTAGTGAGGATGTGTGGGCTAGTGAGGGTGTGTGGGCTGGTGCACTGCTTGGCTCCTCCAAGCCTGTCTCAAAGATATCAGTCGAACTCCTCGAGAGGGAGGTTGAGGAGGGGCCCGAGGCCTCACCACTCTATTGTCTAAAGTACTCTAAGACTCAGCTCGCTCCTTGTTTCTTTGATCAGATGGAGAATAAAGATAGAGATACTCCTAGCATCCGAGGACGAAGTGACAAAACTCTAGATAGATCTTTGATTGCCATGCTGGGGTTGGGAAGGAATCCGATGGGCAAGAGGGGCCCTACATCAAATCTGTTGAGGACTGGGCCCTCTGCTACTCTGAGGGTATGTGGGTTGATGTACTGCTCGGCTCTTCTCGGCCTATCTCAAATATATCAATCAAACACCCAGAGAGGGAGATTGAGGGGGGACCCAAGGCCTCACTACTCTATTGTCTGAAGTACTCCGAGACTCTACTCGTCGCTTGTTGCTCCTATCAGATGGAGAATAAAGAATCAAGATAGAGATATTCCTTGTTGATTTTTGTACCTAGGCAGATGTTCCCTAGGTGACTTTAATTTTGCCTAAAGTCACTTTAAGAGGGAAAAATGTGACCCTCACATTAAAGTCACTTAAATGTGACTTTATGACTATATAGTCACTTTTTGATAAATTTAAGTGAGTGAGTGAATTTATTTATGAGAAATAAATAAATGTGAATTTTACTCTCATTTCATCTTGGCCATTGATTTGATTCTTTCTCCACCGTTGGATTAAGAAACTCACTTAGGGCAAACAAAAAGGGTTGAGGGAGGCAAAGAGACTTCACTTGTTCATTTTCAGGTTGAAGGAGAAGAGAGCTGAGAGAGAGGTCGAATAGCTGAGAAGGGGCACGATTTTCCAGGTGAAGGACAGCCATTAATGCACAGAAATCGAGGAGGTACGGCCTGCAATTAATGCTGAAGGTACGGCACAAAAATCGAGGAAGTACGGCCTGCATTTAATTGCTGAAGGTACGGCACAGAAATCGAGGCGTACGGTCTGCATTTAATGAGAAGGTACGGTTGCATTTATTGCTGATAAAAATCGTGGTACGGCCTGTACGGCTGCATTTATTTCCCTGCACAGTTTTCGAGGAGGTACGGCCCAGCACTTAAGGGCACGAAAATCGAGGAAGAACAGCAGCATTTAATGCTGTACGAGCAGCACGGTTTTCGAGGCTGATAGGACTGCTGTACGGTCATGGTACGGACTGTACGGACAGGGTACGGTTTGCTGTACGTTCCAGTTAGCTTCAGCACGATTTTCGAGGAAGGGTACTGTTTTTGTACTGCTGGTTTATGCACAGAAATTGGGAAAAAATGAACAGCTGAACATTTTTTCCAGACTGCTGGTGGAGATAAGTTGTATTTGCATCATTCAATTTCTGCCTTGTAAATTTGCTGAAGAAATAATCAAATCTCTCCTCTCTGACTGGTTTTCCCCGTGGGGGTTTTTCCAGGGCTGATTAGCCAAAAATCTCTGAGTAATTTTTTATGGTGTGCATGCATTTGTTTTCAGCCTGTTAGTGTTTTTTCTGCGTGTTTAAATTGTTCAGAAAATTTTTATAAGTAGCTTCAAGCCTATGCAAAACCGGCTGAAGTGAAACACACAAAATTGTTCATTAAACCAGCAAGCAGTTAAACTCAGTTTTTCAACATTCCTAGCATTTGAGAACGAGTGAAAAAACTCTGGATGGATCTCTAACTGCCCCGCTAGGGTTGGGAAGGAATTCGATAGGAGGGAGGCGTCCTACATCAAATCTACCGAGGAATGGGCCCTCTGCTACCCTGAGGGCGTGTGGACTGATGTATTGCTCGGCTCCTTCGGGCTTGTCTCAAAGATATCGGTCAAACTCCCCGAGAGGGAGGTTGAGGGGGAATAAAGATAGAGATACTCCTAGCATCCGAAGACGAAGTGAAGAAACTCCGGATAGATTTCTGACTGCCCCGCTGGGGTTGAGAAGGAATCTGATGGGTGGGAGGCGCCCTACACCGAATCTGTCGAGGACTGGGCCCTCTACTGCTCTGAGGATGTGTGGGCTGATGTACTACTCAGCTCCTCCGGGCCTGTCTCAAAGATATCGGTCAAACTCCCCGAGAGGGATGAGATAAAGATCCCTACTGTTAGAGTTGTGTGCAAATTCCCCCTGCAGTATGGCTGATAAAGAAATAACGAGGAAGCATTCAAGAAGAAATTTCATAGCTGTCTTGAAATTCTTATGGACGATGTTCTAAAGCACCACTTTCCTCCTGCAATAGTGGAAGAGGAACTGTTGGAAGAAGCAGCCACAAAACTGCCAGCAAAACCAGCGAATTCTATCTTAGCCTGGTTTGCCAGTATGCAACCCATCTGATATGTCAAATCTGAATTTTTATAAACTCTGTGTAATCAGTATGATGATGGTTTTTGTTTTAAGTCTCAAGAAGTATGTCAGGGACTCTGTTTCAACTTTAAACAGAGTTTGTTATCTGCTCAGAGGGTGAAGCAATTTGTCTTGTTGCACCAAGAGGAACGAGGTGCTCTACAGCCCAGTATTGGGGGAGAAGTTGTCGCGTAACATAACGTTACATTACCAAAAATAATTAAAAATACATATGTCAGCTCATAAAATTAAACATTATGAAAATTAATTTTAAAAATCCATGTCGGCCTATAAAATAAAAAATTAAAACTTAAACCCGAATATATCAAGTAAGAGAGTGATCAAATTTCTTGAGTTTAAGATTTAAAAAAATACACCTCAAGAAATAGGATCCCTCTCAACGCTTGATAGATACAGGTTTAAGATGGATCTATGACAGTGAAGTAACTTTCTTTTTTAAATTGCTAAAACCTGTACATAGTGGTTACTATAAAAGTCTGATCTGGAGTCTATCTTTGATGATCATTAATGTACCTGGAATTCTCTGTTTAGAGAGTAATGTAGATTCATAAAATAAAAAATAGAAACAAATTTATATTTAGGAAACATGTGCAAACTTTAAAAACTTTAGTGACCTGCCTCTGCCAAGCAAACCATATTTACGAAAATGTTTATGCAGCTCTGGATCGGATCCTTCAGAAGTTTCTGAAAAGCATAACTTCTGAGCAATTTTGATTAAATTGAGCAGCTCTTAAGGTACCTCGCTATCTTACTAGACTTGGAGCCAATTTGCTTGGGGATGCACTAGGGTTGAATGAATTAAATCATTTCTGTTACCGTGGTTTAAGTAAATTCTTAAACTACTTCACTCCAAACCAAAGTTAAGTATATTGCAGTCAACGTCAATTGGCCTTAATCTTTACAGTCTACCGATCAAAGGCAGAGTAAATCTGCATTGCCATTTCAAGTTAAATTGTTTTATCTACCAGTCAGAAAGTGGCCCTTAATTTAACATATATGGCCAGAGGTCGTTCGCAACACTAGCTTCACCATGTTGATCCATAACCTAAGGAGAGAAGGCGATGAAACGGCACGTACCTGGCGGTGCGCCCAATCCCAGACGACGACATTATCAGATGAATCTGCAGTGACGAGCCATGGATGCGTAGGATGCAACTGAATCTTCACGATCTTTTCACTGGTTGGACGAAAGGCCCGTAGCCTCAGCATGATGCCGATAAATCCAAGTTCAAAACACCTCCAATTTCGGTATCAGGCAGAGAACCGAAACTAATTATCAGCAATTCTCCTCACTCGTCTGCCACCGAATTGATTGAGCTCTCCCTGTAAGAACCGATCCACGATGAGATTTTAATGCCGATCTATACCCTAAAGTGACGTCAGAATGCCCTAAAATAATGGATATTGTGCCTGAATTTTGGTACGTTCAAATGCCTACCTGAATTGCTCTGGAAATAGAAGGATTGCATGTTATGTTAGTTCTTCCTGTGCGAGCCGAGGGCTTCGCGGAGTTCGAACTATTCACCTGTGCATATATCTGCTTCGGCGGATGCAGAGTGCTTCAGACTGAAGGCAAATATCGGTCCTCTACAACTAAACTACGTAAAGTTTTGAAAATAAAATGCGCTACGCTGCTCCAAAAGATTTAAAAAAAAGGCTTCCACCCCTTTGACTAGCTGGAAGTCTGCTGTCCCAAGAGCCGGTTGGTTGGTTTGTAAGTGTCCTAATGTATTTTTTGTATTTTTAATATTCTCAGTGGAAAAATAAGATTTCGAAAATTATGATGTTTTTTATGGGATTGATTTCTATCCTCGAATCAATCTACTCTCAATTTACAATCTTCATAAATGTGACAATCTTGACAACGTTCCCACCCACGGTAGTAGGGAAGATTTAGGGTGAATTATGTGGTATTTATAAATAACTTTTGGGTTAGCACGACGTGTATACAAATTTATGAGAAAATATGAAAGTTAGGGTGTTTATGGTCAGTTAAGAAAATGAAGATGGAAGGTGTTTTTAAGGAACATTAAAAGTTTATAATAGAGTTCCTCGATGGTAGAGAGAAGGTTATGAGTTTTTTTTTAAATAAATAATGATATTTAGCTTTTAAAAAAACCAGATTAACATTTGAAAAAATGAACTTTGTATATGTGTAAAGATTGGCAAATTAAGTTTTTGTTGATTGGTCTCAATCACTTTGTTTAGGAGGTTTTCGCAGTGAGGTCCTGGGCTAATGCAGTGTGAGTGAATGAAGACGGAGCTTTTTTCCTGGCGCAGTGTAGGTACCCTTGCGCGGTGACCCTACTGTGGCAGCGGCAGCGACGATTTTAGCTGAAAGGCATCGATCCTTTTGAAGCTGTGTTGGGGGTTGGCTTTTGTTGGTGGTGGATCCCTCACTTGCAGCGGCTCAAATATGTTTTGATGGGGGAGTGCCTTTCTCTGTGGTGGCGGCGGGAGCCAGCTGTGTTGGGGATTAGCTTTTGTTGGTGGTGGATCCCTCACTTGCAATGGCGCATGTCTGTTTTGATGGGGGAGTGCCTTTCTCTGTGGCGGCGATGGGAGCCATTCCCTGTGGCGTCGCTGCGAGATGGTTTTATGGCAGTGTCCGCAGAGTGAAGGGACCGTTGCGTTGTTGTCCCTTGTTGAAGGGATTTTCCTGCTGCGGCTGTGCATTCTTCTTGTGGCGACAGCTTTTTTTCTATGGAGGTTCGGAGACCCTCTTGTCTCGAAAGCAAAGGATCCTGTGCAACTACATGTTTACTCTGTCAATGGACGAGTATCGTGCCCCCTGCTTTCGTGGTATAGTGTGTTTCGGGTTTCCTTTGTCCTTCTTTCTGTTACTTTGCTCTCTTGAGCAGTTTTTGTATGGGTGTTTTATGCACCTTTTTGTAAGCTCGGTTATAGGGTGTTATTTGTTGAAGTTTTTGGCTTTTAGTAGTAAGTTCTGGTGATTTGCACTTGTCGTAAGGATGAATGGTCTTTTCTCGAAGGCTGTATGGTTTTCCTTGACAAGGAGCCTGATTCTAGATGCTCAGCCTGTTGATCATTGTTTGTGTGTTTTGGTTGGATATGATACCTATTATCATAGAAATGTATATTGTTACCTTTAATTCTAATGAATATCAAGGAACTATTGTTTTTCTTCTGGGAAAAAAAAAGATTGGTAAATTAAACTATTTATTAGATAGTTAACATGGTCATCAACTTTACAAATTATACTATTTAAGAAATGAGAAAATTAGAAATTATACTATTTAAGAAATGAGAAAGTTAGAAGGAGAAAGGCTATAAAATTTCATGAAATAACATATATGGTGGTCTCTCATTTAAAGTCTATATACAAAGAGCAAGTAAGGACAAATGTATCATAAATCATGGAGATAAACTGGCTCTTTCTAAGATTTGTGACAAGCTCTTTCTTTCCAAGATTTGAGATATAGGAGGTGGAGCAAATGTCAATACAAGAGATCCCTAAAGGAGTTAAGAGCACCCTTTGCCTCTTTTAAAAGAGACAAAAGTCTATGGCCCAATGAATGGCCAATGGAGTGTCTTTATTGGATTCCACAAATCATTGGGATAATATTTTGATCAAAACCATTGAAGAGGAAATGAAAATATAGAAAGATTTAGGAGTATTTAATGATACCTTTTTAACGCTTATTCCAAAAAGCCAAGGCACGGCTCTTTCATGACTTCATACCAATATCCCTATCCAATTGTATATATAAAATGATGACAAGGATAATCATTGTAAGGGTAAAGACAAAATTTTCATAGTTATATCACAATAGCAATTTGGGATTTTAGCTAGGAGGAAAAGACACGATGCTATTAAAGCAGCACAAGAAGGCCTACACACCATTAAAAGAAAGAAAAATCTAGATATGGCCATGAAACTCGATCTATGAAAGTCTTGTGACATAACAACTTGGTTGTACATTAGGTTGGTACTTGTGCATGTAGGCTTCAATCTCTCATCAATCAAGTGGATAATGGGATGCTTAACCTTAGTTTCTTTTATGGTTCTTTAAATGGATCAATACCTAAGTTTTTCAAGTCTTGGGGGATTGGGACAGGAATGCCCTCTCTCTCTTATGTTGCTCTTAATAGTTGTGGAAGGGTAAAGCACGGCTATTCAATAAGCTAGAAGAATGGGAGTTATCTGAGCAATCAAAGTTGGAGGGGTAATAACAATATCTCATCTCCTTTTTTGGATGGTTTTCTCTTGTTCAACAATGGATCTTCAAGGGAAGTACAAAAATTGTAAGAAATTTTAGAGATTTACAATTAAGCTAGAGGTATCGAGGTTAAAGTACAAAAATCAACAATGTTGTTTCATGGAGTAAGATTCGATCTAGAGAATCAACTATTACATTTTTTTTGTCCTTTCAAACATGGTGATTTCCAAGAGAGATTTAAGTACTTGAGCTTTTTTCCTTAAGCCAAATGGATATAGGAAAATGGAAATGGATTGGTCTTGGATATAAAAAAAGATTGAGGGCACTCCAATGTTAAAATTGATTAATATAGAAAAGCCAAAGGAGTAAAGAGGTTGGGACCCAAAAAATATCCACTTTTTTTTGTTAGTCCCTAACAATCAAAAGTTTATGGAGGGTCTTAAACATTGAAGGACTACGGAAGCAAAACATATCCAAATATATATCAAGTATGGATCCATAATAGACTAGATAACCAACCCAATGAAATCAGTTAATAATGTTTCAACTCACTAGAAGGCACTTGCAAAAGCCTCTCCTATTTTATGGAATTGGCTAGCCTAAAGAGTGTGGAAGGGTGAACAAGTGAGTTTGAGAGCACACCCAAGTGTAGGATGTAAAAATATGGCGAGATTTCCAAAAGATATTACTAAGTTGCTTCATGATCAAAGTAAATATATTCTAAATCAAATAGTTGATCAAACAACAAGGCCGACTAAATGTTTAATCTTTGGGTTTGGTGTCAATAGGGTTTTGAGTTATAGATGTAACAAAACACATTATTAACTAGATATGAATGCTAATACCAAACAAATTTGTTAGGGGAAGCATGATAAACCTATTGATTTCGCCTAAATAAAATCAAATTAACAAACTAAACATGAATTGAAGTATAATTCACCTTTTGAGACACATAATTAGGGGAAAAAACAATCTATTGAAAGATAATCAATGTAAAGACCTTTAAACTTGCAACTAGTCAAATGGGAAGGTCATAATCTAGCTTATAGGCTTCAATCTCTTTATGGGAGGGTCCTTTGGCCTCCTCAACTATTCAATCTCTCTTTGGATTGATGTAGACAAAAAAAACATCTATGGAAGGCCATAACGAAGGGAAAACTCTTAATGGTTAGCAAATCAAGCACTAGAGTATGAGAAACAAGTAATATAGGGCCCTTGGTTTCTTTGTGAATTTATACAACAACATAACTCTGCATTGTATAAGAATTTTCCTATAATATGGCTCTACCAAAACCTTGTATTTATAGTCTAAGAACAACCACTCTTTCCATCCTTCATAATGTCAACTAAATGCATGACAAGAAGATGAGTTATGGTGGGTGAGTAGAGATGGGAGGTTCTACAAGGGTGATATCACCACCACCCCACCATTTGCACCTGTCCATTAGCGTTCATGTGTTGCAAAAACCAGCTTTTTATTTGGATCACATAGGTTTGAAAGCTTTTTTATTAGGATATGAAGTCAAAATAGAATAAGAAATTAGGGAAGAAAGGGCTTGGTGGTGGAAGTTGATCAATAAATTAGAAATTCCATTGAAAACAATTTTTTCTTCTAGTTTGACTTATTTAATAAAATTATGATTTGGGACAGTGGCTATAAAATATATTGGAATGGGCCAAGTATGTGTGCACTTTGAAAGGGGGGGAATGAGATCGTTGATCATATCCTTTCTCATTCTCTATTTGGAAATATGTGCTATAGTTAGTTAATGGTACAACAACTTGGGACATAAACGTACTTCTAGATTGTTTTGAAAGTCGGATCAAAGATATTGCAGTTCCAAGCCATAAAATTGTGCCTTGTTATGTGTTTTGGGGACTTTGTTAAGCTAGAAACATAATGCTTTTGAAGGAAAATATTTGGCAATTGGCTAGATCTCACATGGTATTATTCAAAGCTTGAAGGAACCAAAACAAATGGTAGCAAAGATTTACAATGAACCTGCAATAAACTATTCATTTCCTCTGGAGTACTTTGATGGAGCATGTCAAGGTAGTCTAGGTTTATGTGGAGATGGTGCCATCTTTCATGCCAACAATCATCATCACTACTATTTCAAATATGGTGCAAAGTTGGGGACCAACAATAATGATTTTAAAACAATTAAAGTTAGAGAACTCAAAAGCATTTAAATTATGGGAGATTCAAAATTACTTATCAATTGGGCTAATGACATATGCCAAATTGCTAACATGACTATAGGACTTATCATGAATAGAGTACTAGTGGTAAAAAATCAATTGATTTAATCTCCTTTACCCATATCTATAGAATATTCAACACAAAAGTTAATTTTATGTTTAAGGAAGCTTTCTCTTTACAAGAAGGCATATTGACAATTCAAAAGTTCAAGGAGGATGTGTTATTCTTGTACTCTACCATTTCAATATTTTGGTTTTTGTTGGAAGTTTGGATTGTACTATCAGTGTTGAATATTTTTATGATGGTTATGTTTTTTAGCTAATGCAAGTTATGTTGATAATCTAAAGAATAGGAAGGAAGAATCATGAGACATCCATTTTCTGGGTGACTATAATATGTAGTTGGGGATAGGTTACATATTATCTTTTGAATTTTCAATTTCGATTCGATGGGCTAAGACCATGCATATTTTAATTTCAAACTTGAAATCTCAAATATAGAGGTTTTTTTTTTTTAAAGAATCAAGTTTTTAAGGCTTTTAGCATTAGAGGGATGTTTTGTGCGACTAATGGGAAGGGTCCTATGATGAGAGTACCTTGATTGGTATCCCATAAGTGTTCTATGGAACTTGTACTGTATGATTTATAGGTTATTTATGATTCTTTTTGGCTATGGCCACTTGAATTTCATAAGCAACTAAATTTGGTTGATAACAATTAACCATTGATGTGTGAGGTTAGGAACATCCCATATAGCCAAAATACATCACGGTTTCTTTAACCAAGTGCCCAAAAGAGGAAAACATGAGGGATTCGCTCATTGAAGTTATGACATAGCATGTTCATTCATGAAATAGTAAAGAATGCCCCTGATTTCACTATATATAAAAAAATACCTTAAAAAAACTTTTTGTTGAACCCCCTCAAAATACATCTTTCCAATTAAAAATTCCCTTATTTTTACTAAATATCCTAGGTCTCAATTTTTTGTATCCTTTTTAAACCCTTTTTTATTTATAATCCAAGTCCAAAAACATGGTAGAGCTCATACAACCCCATAATTCCAAATAAAAATAAAAATAAGTACACGAACATCCCAACATAGGGATATATCATTGTAGTAAGATAGCCTTTGGTTAAAGGGCTTGGTGATAGACTACTTTCAACCATATCTTAAGTCTAATACATGGTCATGCATTCATAGAGTAAATGAGTTTATGTTATGGATATCTATTCATAAACCTAGAAAGGTGATCAGCCCCAAGATGTAACTATGTGTCCCTTAGATCTATGATCATATGGACATTCTAAGAAAAATTATCTAGCTATCAAGTTTGTCTCTACTGTAATATTTAAGTGAGTGGTCTCCCCAATAACCCATCCCTTTTCTCACATCTTTCACAATGAGATCCATGTTTGCAACACTTCATCTTGGCAATAACATTACATGTTGGATGTTGATTGTCCTTGTCAAATATGAAATGAACAATTAGCGTTTCCTTCTATTTAGCCTCAAAATGGAACATCCATGTATTCCTCATAAATATTGACTCGACGAAACTAGGAAGAAGGGCCTCATGTTTGAAGTAAGATGGTTTTAAGGAAATATTAACAAAACATCTAGAAAGTTTCAAAAGTGGCAAAAAAATGACTTTAACACCACTAATTAAGGATATTAATATTGCTAGGTTTGGACAATAGTTTATCCAAGTAAAGAAGAGTGTCATTGAATATCCAAGTTGATTTTACTAATGAATTCAAATGGAGAAATGTTGAGGGAAAGAACCAATGGATTTATCCTTTGAGCTTCCATGAAGATGGACCAATTGATGTAGGTTTGACTCCTATATCGTGTTATAACTTGCCAAAGTACAACCCTCTTTTAGTTTCATATCCACAAAAACTATGTTCTTCTAGTTGGTGGGGGTTGTGGGGGGGGGGGGNAGGGTTAAAGATTTATTTCACACCCTCGAAACGAATACCAATATGTAGAGACAATTTCCCTTCCAAGTCCTTGTCAAGAATATTCTTTGATGTATGTAGTCAAAATCACAATGACATTTTCAAGAACCTTGTTAAATAGTTGGTAGGAATACGAAGTCATTGTCAAGGATATCCTTTAATTTGCATAGTTGAATTTATAATAATATTTGAAGGGTTTTTTTCAAATAGCTAGTATACATGTAAAATCCATCTTTAGAGACTTCACCAATAGTGTTTTGCAGGTTCCTTTTCCAAAAATGGATCCTTAGGGGACAAGGAATTGGATTTTTGAACACAACCTTTAATTTTCTTGTGCCCTTTCCCTTCTATTTTTCCCTTCCTTTGCTCCCATTAACTCCCTCACGTGTTGCTATATTTTCACTACCCTTTCAATTCAATTAATTAAAAATAAGACATTCATCGTTTGCTCCACTTAGAGTGGTCAAAAAATCATTAGAATCATAGATGACTTTCTCTCTATCACTAAACAACAATCTAATACTACCAATTCAAGATATCAATCCTACAAAGTTCATAAAATAATTTCCATATAAAACAACAAAACAATTACAATGTTTTGTATTTAAACAACATATGATCTGAATGCATTGTATTTAGGAGGAGCCATGAGAAAAACAAGTGCAATCACTACTAGAATAGAGCCAATAAATGTGTTTAGGTACAAAACTCTGTGAGCATAAAAAAATATCATACATGATACACATGTTATTTGTCTGCTTATTATGTTATCTAAGAGACTAAATATCAAATTTAGAATTCTATTGAGCTTGAACTATCATGACAACATGAAAATTTTACAAATTTGAGTTCCTTTGTTTGTACCTCAACAGTGTACCTTCATGTGGCATGAAGAATTAATGAGAAATAGTATGGCAACCCCATATTGATAAATTTCAAAAATCATCGCTCTAAGAACCACATGTCATTTAAGTACACTAAGTCACTTTATCTAACACCATATATATATATATATAAAGGATACCAATCACACAATAGATGAGAATTATTCATAAAATGTTTCATAATCAAGCAAGTAATATAACTAGCCACACATAGCTTTAGAAGATATTGTAACATTTACTAGGCATAAATAACTTAAAAAGCGAAAGAAGGCCAATGTAACATATCAATGATGTAACCAAAAACCTAAGAAACTTTATGCACCTCAAAAAGATATAATCCAACAACCAAGAATATATTTTTTTGCAAAACAAATCATGAAACTCTTTAGTATGCAATACAAACCAATATAGTTAGCATAATAAGGAATAACCTTTAGGTGATATTAGCAGGAACCTTAAAAATTCTTTGAATTAAAGTAGATACATAAATTCCTTCCATGAGCTTCTCATTTTGCAATTGGGACTTTACACAATATCACATTTCGAATAGCACTACTCAAATTGTTGTATTCTTGTATACAACATGAAAATAATCTACTCGTGTCTACGTATTTTATTCTACAAAAAACATGTAGCAATCAAGCAATAACTCAAAAAACTGAAATAGGTGAAAACATGAACCTCTGTTACTATTTTGTGCAATTGCGATGAAAAATTTCACAATTTGTTGGCCGAAGAAAATGCAATTTTTACTAAAACAATGTTGTTAGCTTTAGTCAAACATATTATTCAACCAAAAGTTAGATCTAACGAAGCATATTGACATGATGCATACATGATATTTAGAAGATTCTCCCATGAGCGGGCCAAAGATTGACAACCATAAAAATAAAAATTGGCCAAAAATATCTTTCATCGAAAATCATTTTCCTTCAAAAAAATTGTTTGCCCAAAAAAGTGCTTATATATATGGAAAGTTGCAAAAGAATATTTTCATTTGCAATTAACATGTTTGTCTGGTGAGGCCTATTTAGAATGCTCATTTGGTGAGGTATTCTCGACATCCTCCTTATCTTAGTCGTTTGGTGAGGTCTGCTCCACATTCTCTATATCCTGGTCATTTATTGAGTTATGCACTGCATTCTCTTGGTCATAGTCATTTGGTGAGGTTTTCTCAACATTTTCATAGTCTTCATCGGTTGGTAAGGTTTGCTTAGCATTATCCCATTCCTAGTTGTTTGGTGAGGTCTACCTGACATTCTCTTAAGCTGGTCATTTAACGAGGCATGCTTTATATTATTTGGAGTTTTGGTCATTCAGTGAGATCTACTCAGCATTCTCCTATACTGGTCATTTGGTGAGGTATGCTTGGCATGCTCAACAAGCTCATTTTTTGAGGTTCACTCGACATTCTCCATATCTTAATCATTTGGTGAGGCCCCACTCATCGTTCTCCTAGTCCTGGACCTACTTGGCATGCTCCTGGTCCTATTCTTGCTTAGAATTCTCATTTGTTGAGGTCCACTTGGTATGCTTTTGTTCACCATAGTGCTCATGAAGAGTCTACTTTGCATGGTCTAACTCAGTCTGCTTAAATTTTCCTGCTCTTGCTCAATGTACTACTCATGAGGAGGTACATGTCATTCTTTATTTAAATTGTTTTTTGATTTATAAGCAGGCTCCAAGAAGAACCGTTGCTTGATTGATAACAATGTATTTCTAAAAAAAAGCCCAAAAATCACTTAGTGCACGTCAATAAAATATCTTAAGACAATTTTGTAGTTAGCATCTTGGATATGCTTTTATGAAGATATAAACCAAAACATCATATTCAGATACATATCTCATTTCAATAAACCAAATTTATCAAGACATCAAGCAAAAAATCAATATATATATGATATTAAATCAAAGTATGCATATACTAGCTTTTCAAACTAAAAGAAGAGAGTATGTCAAATAGTCCCAAATATCCCGTGTCTAATTATTACAATCTTTCTTAGGCATGAATGGATTGTTGTTAAAAGGATTCTTGTTCTCCAAGACAGAAAAATACTAGCCTTTTGGCTCAAAAAAGAGAGTCTATCAAGCTATCCAATATATCCTATGTCTAATTATTACAATCTTCCTTGGCCATAAATGGAAGATTGTAAATAAAACAAGCAGGCAGACTAAACCCAATCAAACAAGCATGCCATTTGCAAATGGAATGTGTTGCAAATGAAAATATTAATTTGCAACAAACTTCCTTAGCCATATTTGGTTTGTTGTTCTTCGAAACAAAAAACAAAAAATTCCTTTAATAGTCCTCTTAAACACTCTACTCAACATAAAACAAAGGAAACTATCATGGATCAAGATTGTTAATCAATAAAGGGGTTGGACATAAATATCTCTCAAGATGGATTGGTCTGTGTCTACAAACAAAACAAAGAGCTTACATGGTTCAAGTTTTAATGGTAAGATCTACCCTCTCCCACCAACCATCATCTAACAATAGAAATGTATCCCTGACCTATTTTGAAGAAGTTCATCCATCTTCCTCCAAAAACACCGAAACTCTAAAATAACAATGGCCCCAATATTGGTCTTGACTTCCCTCGACCTCTTAAGCATGGTGAATGAGGAGGCAAACTAAGTATCTACAATCTTCAACAATGATAAATGTGTGTACTCTTTATAGATTGTGAGGACACTAATATGGTTTTGTAAAAGATTGTGGATATGTTGTGCATCATCAATAAGACATCCCATACATATCACATATGAAGCAGTAGATTTAAGTGTTAAGTTCAAAGAATGAACTATGCAAGTTATTCAAAATATCTATGGATATTTAGCTTCCATAGTTATTCCAACAACATTGCACATAGATGCATTATATATAATAATTTGCACACAAGAATCACATACATATTCAATAAATTTAATGAACAACTCACCCATAAATTACGCATCCTTGTATTTTTGAAGAGCACCCCCTACTTTCAAGAGGACTAGTCCATTTTGGGAACACATCATGGAATTAATGAGTGAATTGCATGCAACATCTTCCCATCCATTAGAAATAAAACTAACCACATATGAGGGCCACAATGATTTAATAGGTTCTAGGATTTTATCCACTTCCTTAGGCTTTACCCTTAATGTGTTCTAAGGTTCCCTGAATTGGGAGGCACATGCCCAATTGGAGCTTGTTCAACTAGAGCTCAGTGCATCTCAATAAGCAAAAGAGATTGTGCAACACTAAATGAAATGAATTTGAGATAGGGAAAAAACAATGTTAAGATCAATCTCCTCTTGATTCTCTTGTTGAAAGATATTAGGTATAGGTATACATATATGCATCAAAAGAAGATAATTATGCTAATGCATCAAAGAAAAAATAAATCTTTTGCAATGCCACAAAAATATTTGATGAAACTTCTATTGAAGAAAATATTGAAGAATCTAAAAATCAAAAACTTAATGAGTAACTATAACTTCTAACAAAAAATGAAATTGTTCCACATTTAATTGATCTAATGTATCTCATTAGAAATACTTTAAGGAATGGAAGAATTCCTAAAAACCTCTACAATCCAAATCAGAAAGATAAAGTCGATATCATTCCCTTAGTTGATCTTGAAGTCGAGGGGTTTTGCATTTCATAAGTCATCCTCGAATTTGGTTGGCAAGCCAATATAATGATGAGGTCCACCTAGCAAAGCCTAGGTCATCCTCGGCTAGTTGAGTCAAGAATCTATCTTAAACTCGCCGACCAAGGATTGATTGAACCAATTGACGTTTGGAAAAATGTGAACACTACAATCATGGCTATCAACATGCATATCAATTTCAAAATTATCGAGCAAAGAGAAGGATATAAGTCCTTCCCGGCATTAGTCAATCGTCCTTGGGGTCGAAAGATGAAAGCCTCCATTTCTTTAGAAAAAGACATAATAAAACTAAAAGGAGAAGGAAAGAAAGTCATAGTACCTATTAATCCATTTGAAGGAAAACCTTGGGTTAAACGAGATGATCATGATGAAGATATAAAACAATTATACCAAGTGATACAAAGCAACAAAGATTTGATAGAACCAAACAAGTTCGATGAAATTCACTTAGGTTCACCCATGTCAATTGGATGAAACTCCGACTCAAAATTGTACGACTGGGAAGTTGAAAATTACGAAAAACATGAATGAGAATGTTGGATGGTCGAAGTTATCCCATGTTGACTAGAACAAAAATATTTTGTAATAAATATAATACCTAATATCTTCAAAAAAAATAACAAAAGAGTATCCAACTCTTGTGCCAGCCAAAAGCCAAGTGAAAAAACAACCACCCCTATGAACCATGTGGATTCAATATAGAAAAACGTTGGGAAAAAAGGATGGTTACAAAGCTTAGTTGAAACATTCACTAGATAAGCAACTCGACGGTGGGATACCCATCAGTTGAAACTACAAAATTGGATTACTACTTTAACATATTTCATTTAACGATTTTGTGGAAAAAAATTAACATCCCAATTACAAATTAACAAATTCATTCAAGGTCAAGATCCGATCGAACACATCAGAAATTGTGAAAAAAATGGAAACAAGCAAGATATAGAGATGAAATAATTTGGCCGCATTTGCTTCCAGATACACTAGACGACCTACCTAACAAATGGTACAAAATGGAAGGATCCCGAGGTGAAACTTTCACTTGGAAAATTCTTAGGATATTTTTATTAAATACTTCTCAATCTCACTTGCAGAAGAATGCCTCTGGGAAGTAATACTAGAGTTACATCAATTTTTAAGTCGACATTCCAATAAGACAAATGAGACAATAAGAATGGTCAATTAAACTACAATGTAAATTAATTTCAGCTGAAAAAAATTGTCATCCCACGACTGCACTCAATTACATATGGAAAACAACACAAGTGAAGGAGAGAGCTTCCAATGGAAAATGAACCACCCTATGGTAAATTAGCCAGTAAGAACAATTCTAAAAATCTCTATGAAGGATAAAGGGGATACATATGAACATTAAGATTTCCCTCTAGCATTCACATAGTTTATAGAAGGAGAAAGACCTATCAATGAAAAAAAGGCACCATAATGAATGGACGCTGACCTTAAAACAAGAGAAGTCAATATATCCAATGATGACATACCAAAGACTACCAAAATAGGACATTATTGGACAAACCAACATGTAGCAGAGATTACAAATCTACTAAAAGAATAACAAGATGTATTTTCTAGGAATTAAAAAGATTTAAAAGGATTAGTTCAGGCAATGTGTGAAATGAAGATTGACAAAAAGCCAAATTCCAAACTGTAAAGAAACGACCATACAAACTGGCTCATAAAGATAAATATATAGTTGAAACATAAATTTATAATATGTTAGCAGTTCGGATAATCTATCCAATTGACCGTTCATAACTGGCCATACTGGTGGTCATACATCTTGAAAAACATGATCTGAAGAAGCTCAGTATCTGGGTCGACTACCAAGGAATCAATAAAGTAACATTGATGGACCCATTTCCCACATTCTTTGTTGATGATATTATTATCGAAGTTGCATGCCATGAATTCTACTCATTCACAGACAATTTGTTGGGAGACAACTAAATACCTATTGCCAAAGAGGATCAACTTATGACAACATTTATGTTTGAATTCATATCATGTGCATATAAAGTAATCCGTTCGGATTGAAAAGTGAACTTGTTGTCTTTTTTAAAATTTTCATGAATCTTTTCAAAAATATTTATATAAAACCATGGCAGTGTGCTTTGATGATTGGATGATCTACTCAATGCTAAAAGATCATATCCAATGTCTTTGTTTAATGCTGAAGAGATGCAGACAAACAAAACTATAATTAAATATAAAAAACTGCATCTTTGTGACCCCTATTGGGATACTACTGGGACACATCGTCTGCAAATAAAAGATTAAAGTTGATTTGGTAGAAATTTAAGTAATCCTTGACTTAAAGCCCCCAATAAACCATAAGCAAGTCAAAATATTGCTAGGGCATACATGATATTATTAAAATTTCATCTGATATTATTATAATATGACTTATCCCCTTTAAGAGCTCTTAAAAGAAAATGAAGAATTTATATGGACAAAAGAATGCACATCATCATTTGATCTCCTTAAGCAAAAAACTTATCGAAGATCCTATATTATGCCTTTCGAACTGGTCGGTCAAATTTCATGTACACATTGACACATCCAACATTGTGGACAATGTGGTTCTAACCCAACCAAGAGACAACGGCATGGACTATCCTAATGTGTATGCCAATCAAAAGCTTAATAAAGCATAAAGGAATTATGCTACGATACAATGCGAAGGGATCGGCATGATCTTTGCATTACAACAATATAGACATTATTTGCTAGCAAATCCCTTTGTATTTTATACTGACCATTAAGCGCTCAAATATATGGTAAACAAACCTCTACAACATGGTCGAATATGTATATGGCTACTCGTATTCTAGGAATTTGAGTTTTAAATAATAATCTGACTAGGAAATACAAATGTCGGACCTAATCACCTTTCATGAATAGAGACAAGGGAAGAACATGTCGACATCGACGACAAGCTTCTAGACCCACGTTTATTCAGAGTCGAAGCTATTCCGACAGAACTAGAAGATATAGCCCAACTTTTAGAAGAGGGGCAAGCCCCAAAAAGAACCTCATAAAGAAAAAAGAAAATATTAGCAATGAATAAAGCACCCTATACCTTCATTAAAGGGAATATCTACAAATTGGGCCCATACGACTTACTCGAACGATGTGTGCTTGAACACGAAAGAATCTCTATCATACAAGAAGCACACTCCATAATAGCAGGAGGGCATTTTCATGCTGACATTTTGAGTGAATGGGTCGACCCCTGTGACAACATGAGATGCCCCTTATCTTTTATAAATCGTACCCCTTTTTTTTAGATATGGGCGATCGAGTTTGTCGAACCCTTACTAGTCCCAAGACTATGGGTCAACATGTGAGATATCATTACAACAATTGAATATGTTACCAAATGGGTAGAAGTTGAACCTGTTAAAGCATGCTATAGTGAAATAGCCACAAAATTCATATATGAAAATATTGTCAATAGATTGACTGCCCCCTTACACTTATCAGTGATCGAGGAACTCATTTTATTAATAAAACTATTGATATAATTATTCCAGAGTTTATGATAAACCATTATAATATCACATCATACCATCCCTAGCCAAATGGAGCAACAAAAGCATTTAATAAAACTCTGATTAAAGGATTGACAAAAATATGCAGCATTGATAAGGACGATTGGGACGATAAAATTCATGTTGTACTTTGGGCATATAGAATTGCGTAGAAAAGGTTGACATGGCATTAACCATTTAAACTATTTTACAGACAAGAATCCTTCATATCTTTGCATTTTAAACAACAAACTACTATAATATCAAAAGTATTACACTTGGGTATTGGAAGTGCACGAAAAGACAAATTATATGAGCTTCCAACGCTCGAAGAACAAATAAAACTTGTTATACATCACCATGAAATACAAAAACAACAACAAAAAGCTTGGCATGACCTAAACATAAAGCATAAACACATATCAACAACCTTATATTATCATAGGACAACAGGATAAAACGAAAGTCGAAGAAGCTGCACATTGCATGGATAGGCCTCTACATGGTCAAATAATTAAATAATAACAGATCCTTCCAACTAAAGACACTACAAGGACACATATTTAGCAAAGTTATTAACGGACCATGACTAAAAATATGTAACATGTAATTAGGCACAACGACGACTAATGGTCATATCACCATTGGTCGACCGTCTTACCCCAGTTTTGCACAATATTTTGTCAATTTTATTAAAATTCTAACTAACTCATTTAAAATAAAAATGGTTATAGAATTAACTTATATGGACTATATATAAAAGGGTAACCAAGACATGGATATTGGCAGGTTGCAGAATCTTCAGCATAATGACGACAGACTAGACAAAACAATCAGACCAAAGTAATGCAAAAATGCCAAGCAAATCGAGAACCCCACAAAGATCAGACTGACTAAGAACCCATATTGACAGGACATCGAGCGAGATAAATATGTTCTAGGAAGGAAGGCCACCACCAAACTCACCTTCAAGGTAAAAAATACATACTCTTGTGACCATTGACAAAGACCGACGAAGATATTCACACCGAACACATCCAGTTAGCACATCAACACGACCAAGGAAGAAGCTTGTGTCACAAGTTTACTCACACGTGCCAGACAATTATCTGACATGAATATTGTAGTTGATACAATCACCTACTCAAAATAATTACCCGCCAAAGGACGCACCTATAAAATTTCCACTCGAAGACATTTGGCAGGACTTTCGTCTTGAGATTGAAAGAGTAGAGCTTGTACCTTATTTTTCACCCAAATTGCAGAATCTGATAGCCACATTCGAGCCTACTGAGAAAATTCCAGCCAAGAAACCAATAATAGTCACCAAAGCAATACAAAAATTTGCATTCAGGAAGAAGAAGCCACCATGACCCCTCTTGAATCCAAACTCCATAGAATTAAAACCGTCTGAACAAAAGAACATGCATGAAGAAGATACTGGATCAAGATCCACGAATGGGGGACTTGAGATGTAAAATGGGTTGATGATGCAAACAAATTATCCACTACAAATACTAGGCACTACCTCAATGCACCATTGATGGATAATTTTGGCAATCTGGAAGATTCAATCACCAAATACATTGGTAACAAGTATCACGACAACAAGATTTGATTCGATGATCCATTTGAGACAACCAATTCTATCATAGAACATATCACAAGCCTACCCAACACAATACCAACAATACCAATTTGTAGTAGATCGACGCCCTTGGTTGAATAACTTACAAGAACCCCATAAGGAAAGAACTCTAAAGGTTTCATTATCAACAAAATTACCAACCAATCGTACAAATTTGCAACCATCATCATATCTTTATGCTGGACTAGCTCCGGACGTTCTTCCGACATTAACCTCAAAAATGCTAGAAGCAATAAAAGTCATCGCCAAGGAAGGGAAAATTTACAATTGGGTCGAATACCTTGCTGGAATTGTCAGAAAACTGTGAGAAATTCAAAGAAAATGGACAAGTAATATGGTTTCTATCTTTATTGATTTGGATAGCAATTCCAAAAATCCTACTAGTCGGTCATATCGACTTCACTAGGAATGACATATCATTAACAAATAATTTCAATGTATTTTCTCCCAAATTATGCCCCCAAGGTTTGAAAGTCGGTAAAATATGGCTAGAAAATTGGTTCCAAGTATTGAAAGATACTTGCTATGGTTGGAATGTTCCCCAGTAAGTATGCTGCAGTTTCCCACAAAATCCCCATATCTAGCTAGACTTGGACCATACCAAAGTGTGGTTCATGGAAGGGAAGAAGGGAAACCCTACGCGAGTGGATTATTTCCCAATGATCAAAGAAATATTCAGACTTGTTCTAGTAGTCTCGTAAAGTCCTGCAGACCCCAGACTTTTCTCAAAGTAGTCCCACCACCATTGTCGAACCACTAACTGATGGAGGAATGGAAGACCAATGTGATGATGAACTATACTTAAAAATATTTGAACCAGACAACAATATCATTGAGACAAACCCTCTTTCCATAGTCCCTTCACAGAAAAAAAATTAGCCAGTCGATAAGGAGCCAACCTTTGAAACCACGAAAGATGAAGAGAACTTGGAAGAGGAACAGTCAGAGCCCTGTTGCAGCTGCAACATTTGCCCAAAATTCTAAAAAATTGTTGGGACCCTCCTTTGTTTTGGATTAGCTTGTTTTTCTCTCCTACTTTGATGCAATGTTTTCTCAGAACGTTTTAACGCCTGAGTTGCTCCACTTGATGCCTTGGAAAGCCTTTGTCAACTAGCCTGATTGCTGTTGTCGAATGTACTCGAAACTTGTTGAAGCCGACAGTTGTTTGCTTGAGTTTTCCACTGTTGCGGCTGTCTTTAAGTTCTCACCCCCCGATTGCAGAACCTTCCGACGGCCGATTCCTTTATTTACGGCGGACGTTTTCTGATTGGGCATCAGACGCTTTGTCGATCTTTTATGCCACTGTTGCGGACGAACTTTTAATTGCGACTTCTGGTTTTCTCCCAACTTACGTTTTTTGACTGCTTTAAAGTTTAAATCAGAACCTTTTACAATGTTAATTTTCCCATTGCGGAGGGATTTGGACTTTCCGCCTCCGACTTGAGATCCTCCCAACATCCGACGCAGGTAGCAAAAGCGGAAGCTTTCACCATCTTCTGTTCCGCCGTTGCGGCTGTTTCTGCGTTTTCACCTCCCGATTGGAGAACCATCCGATGGCCGATCGACCGATTATGGCCCGCCATGCATACTTGGCTTGGTAGATGTTGTGCCCGTCCGCCGTTGCGGAGGGAATAACGCTCACGGTTTTCGATCCAGGTTTCATCCGACGCCCGATCATTGCTTTATCGCACCTTGCTCACCATTACGGATGAGTTAACGCTAGAGCCTGCCGCCGTTGCAGAGGAGTTCACGATCTCGCCGCCCGATCCAGATTCGTTTCCCGCCTGATACGTCATGTCACACGTGCGGTTCTTTTTTATATATACGGGGACAGGATTTGGGGTATTGTATTGTTATTTTGGGCTCGAGCTGTCGTGATCCTCTCCGTGCTATCGATCCCTCAAACCCCGTGGACTATCGTGTCGGTGCTTGCGTCCAGGTGTCATTTGGAAGCTCAACCGTCCACGCCCCGTCAGCTACAGGTCGCTACCAGGTAGGCCATTCTTGCCGTGTTTTGTTCCTTTCAAGATTTGTATGCTGTGGTTAGGTGTGTAGGAAAACCGTTTACATATGTGCAAGGGTCTACCATTGTTTTGGTTTGCCATAGTCGATTTCTTTTGACCGCCCGGCGTTTTGTGCCTTGATAGTGAGATTTTCCGGTCAGGTTAACTGATGGCGGTTAGGAGGGAGGGGCGTTTGTTTTCGTTTCATTTAAAACCCATGTATTTATCTTTTGACCTCAGCCATATTGTTTCACCCCGCGCACGCAGTGGATGAAGGCGCGGTGCAGGCGGCCGTTATGTCGCCTGCACCTGGTTTTCCCTTATAATGATGAGGTTCGGAGAGAAGTTTTGATGGGGTTTTGCTTGTGATTTGTCGATGGTTCCCCCGCTGGTCAGTTTCCCCAGTATGTTTGCCCGGTTTCGAACTCCAACCTCTCGCCCTCGCCGTCCCGCGCAGTCCAGCGTATCTCGTTTCTCTGAAACCCTAGGTGGTCAAGAGGGCTGTGCTGTTGTGGTGGTTTGTTTTTGTTTTAAGGATAGCATAGATAGTGGTGCTGGGGAAAGCGCCATGTGCAAAAAATCGATGCTAATGCCCGCAGCGTATATTCGAATTAATGTAATCACCTCCCACGAACAGCATTGTGGTCAAAATGTTTAGACGGCTAGCATGATCTTCATATGTATAACCCATTTCTTCATCTGCTGGGTTTTATGGTTAAAATATGGACTGGCACGGGCTTGATGCATTCAATCCTTCTCTATGTTTGCTATGCAATATAATAATAGCTGAATGTTGCACCTTGCTTATGATTGTTTAGATGTATTGCTATCATGAGAAAAGTGGCATGTTGCTAAATAGTGCAGATTTAATACTGGCATAATTATGGTTGATAAGCTTGGTATTATGCAACAGTGGTAGATTGTTCAGAACTGTGTATGCTTCACGTAAATCAAGTCATGGAATATTGCACCCTAGTATCAAGGCATTATAGAGCTGTGCAATGCATGCATTTGTTGCACTAAACATTATCATACTAGACACAGGATAACAGTACATTGCACAGCATTGCATACTAGTTTGATTATTCAGCCCAAAGGGCTTATGTCTTAATTCCATTGACTTGTTACTGTCATGATACACTTGAGAAGGAATAAACTGCCACATAATGTTTGCAATTCGAATTGCTTAATGTCACAATGTTATACATGGCAGGAGGAATTTACAATGTCCAAAAGGTAGAAGAAGAAGGCCCCTATGGTCGAAGAACAACCAGATGTAGAGGTCATCACAAAGACTGAATACACATATGAAGACACCCAATGTATTTCTGGTGTGGAGCCTGAGTATAAATGGGGTGACATATACAGACTGGTTTCCCGCAAGGAAGTTCCTGACATGGGTCTTGAAGAAGAACCCATATATGCAAACATAGAAAAATCCGCCATCATGAAGGTGGCTACAAGAACAAAGCTGTTCCCTTGTTCTGAGGTGATTAGATGGATTATACCCCATACAAATACAGCCACAATGCTAATAGGGAATGTGGAAGGCCAAGGCTATGCTGCATTTAGCCCAGGGTATGTGGCGTTGGCCTATCATCTGCCAGAACCTCAAATCTTTATATCTGATACTTGGCTGGATAACATCAGAATGGACCTGGTGGAAACCCTCAAGAAGATGCTCTTGCAGGGAAAACTTTATCGGTACAGAACATCCGGTGAATATGACATAGCAAGCTTGAGGGCTCCGTACAGATTTATAGCCCTGATGCTTAACAGGATCTTCGGGAGAGCTAATGGCAGACTCTTCAAATTTGAATGGATACCCATTATGTTCCACGTAGCAACCCAAGGAACAATCTTTAATTGGGCCAGTCTTGTATCAAGCAGTCTTTCTTCTTGTCTGGCCGCAGCACAGGGAGGAGAAGCCAAGAAAAAGTCTGAATTCTACATGAGCTCGATATTGGTAGATTGTATACTGTGCAACCAACCTTTCCCTAGTCTCAAGTGTGTCCGGGACAGGGAAAGAATGCCTATATACGCCGCTTACAAACCACTGTGGGCTCAACAGTACCATAGCCACTACCGGGAGGTCTGCGAGCAATTCATCATGCCACTCTACACACTCATCTTCCGGAAGGAGTGTGACTGTATGTCAGAGGAGGCTATGCGGGTAATAGAAGAGCATGCAGACTATTTCCTAACTGAGAATGACATGTACATCAGAATGTTTGGTGGCACGAAATGCCCCTTACTGCTTCCCAAATACGCAACAGATTATGTTATTCATAAAGAGGCAGTCATGTAGGTATTCATTGATGGGATAGGGAATTACCTGTTTGAGCAAAAGAAGGCTACATATCCTCCGCTGCCATTCAAACTAGGTAGCTACAGATTTTCCAAGGTAAAACAAGCTGCGGAGTTCATAGAAGAATTGGGGAAGTTCCATTTCGGTGAGTTGACTTTTCGAAGGAATGATACTCACGGTAGAATGGCAGAGCACTGTAAATAACATAAAGTACATTTTGAGTACACTCACCACTTTGACCAGGAAGAATCTGTCTTCCGAAGTGCCCCTAACTTGACAGCTCTGAGAAGGAGGTTTAAGCCTAAGAACCCCACCAAGGGTGGAAAAGGGGTTGAGCAAGCTAGAGCTGAGCAGGCCAGAGCTGAAGAAGAGGCCAAGAGGAGACAGGAAGAGGCCCAAAAGCTAGAACAGGAAGCTGCAGAATGGCTGCAGAAAGGAGAAGAAGAAAAAAGAAAAGTTGCCCAAGAAGCAGCTGAAAAGGCACAAGAGGCAGCCAAAGAAACAGAAGAAGTAGCCAGACTGGCAGCTGAGGAAGCAAAAAGAAAGCTGGAGGAAGAGCTCCAAAAGCAGGAGGCTAAAAAGATAGAGCTGCCACAACAATCAATTGCTGAAACATCAACAGGACAGACCCAGGAGGAGGCAGACCCCGAGGTACAAATCCTTCAAGTACCTGCTGCTAGCACTCTCGTGACCCCTACGCTCCAGCTAATACCTTTCACTCAAAAAAAGGGAGAGGAAGTTCCTGACTTCAGCACTGTCTATTATGATAGGGCCACCAAAAGAATAATGAGGAGGACGGAAAAGAAGGTGGAAGCGAAAGATCTATCAGGGAAGATGGTCACAGATACCGCTGTCATGCTAGGGACGAACAAGGATCCTAGGTTCACGATAAGAGCAGGGGCTGCCATGATTGATGCATCCGAGGACAACATAAACAGGGTGATGATTGAACTAGAGTCAGTTAAGAAGACCTCTGCTCAGCTAAAAGATACACTGAGAAAAGAAAGAGATGAAGGTAATAGACTCAAGAGGAAATATGAGCACATGCAAAGGGAACTGGAATCCTCAAAAGGTGAAGTCTATACCCTTCAAGTGGATATGCAAGCAAAGGGAACAGCACAAGAGTCCCTAGAAAATGTACAACAGGAAGCCCAAAGTCTAAAGAGTGATAAGGAGCAGTTATTGGCAAAGGTGATAGAACTGGAAGAGCAGCAGAAGGTCATCTATGAGGCCAGTGATTCACAAGTTCAAGAGCTGAAAGGGCAGCTAGCTTCTTTGACTACTGATCTGGAGGCAGCCAAGGAACAGCAAGTCGATTTGCAGCCATTTAAAGAATATATCTTGGCCCAAAAGGCTAAAATGCTACAACTGCAGACTGCTCTGGAAGAAGAGAGGTGCAAAGTCCTTCAGATTGACAACAGGCTATAAGAGATCATGGAAACTTCCTCATACTTCGCTGATCGATCTCAGGAAGTGCTTGAGGTCTTGAGTTCCAGAATGGCAAGGCCGGAAGATGATGCCGAGATTCCAGAAGGGCTACCAGAAAAACATCATCAAGCCCTCAAGAGAGATCACAACCTGATAGAGTTTGCCATTAGTACTACAGAAGACTTCAAGAAGGCTGTAAAAAAGACGCAGGGAGCATGCTCAAAGTATTTCAGAAGGCTCCTGAATAAGTACAACCGATGTCAAACAGAGGCTGAGCATAGGTTTGAAGAGTTCCCAAACCACGAGGCCTTTATGGAAGTATTACAGAAAAGATATCAAGATGCAGAGGCCAGAACTCAGTAGATTAGAGCCATTGATGACCTACTACTGAAGAAGGAGGTATGCCACGCAGCCGTTAGCATGCAGTTTCTAGAAGATCAGCTTCGGTTGAGCCCAGTCAGGATCGAGGCCATCAAGAACCAAGTTGAAAGGTTTGAAGTCAACATTCAGTTCCTAGAGCCATGCGCTTTTGAAGGCATTGCTACTGAAGCAGCAGCGTGGAAGAAGTTCTTAGATAGCCAAGCGGCACCCCCCTCATAAAGGACTGGTCAAACTTTGTAATAATTTAATATTTTTGTAAAAGTTTTTGAGAAATGAAGCGTTGGGAGAGCAAAAGGTTGGGAAGCCCAAAGGTCACTTTGGGCAGCCCAACTAATTTGACCTTTTGTATAAAAGTAGGAAGCGTAGAAGGAAGAAGGGGCTTTTTTCCCCAGTAAGACCGGTGATGATATATTGTAAGAAGAACTACTTCATTTTGCAATAGAAATTACAGTTTGCCTGTTGAAAGAAGATCGGTGGGATTTCAAATGTGTTGCCATGGATAGTTGAAAGATGAACTACTTTGTTTTTCAACATTGTGTCCATGAATCGTGAGATCGTTCTAACTTATGACCTATGTCTTGTTTAAATGATTTCTGATTTATTTTATGAAATAACCACCATGAGTAATGCATGCTTATCATGAAATAATTAGTTATCTGGTTGTGGAAATATCTTTCATTGTTCATGCTTGTAAAAGTAAATGTCAGCTATCTGTAATTGCTTTTATCATGTGTGCACATCGGCATTACTCATATATATTAAATATAAGTTGGCTCCCCGAGGATAGGTAGATAGGGATAGATAGATAGTTAGGTCATAGATGCATGTGTGATTCAAATGTTGGTGAGCCTAAGACGAGAGGTAAGAACCTGCGCATCACATTGTGACTGCTCCCTGCATTCTTCACCACCCTGCATGTTTAGTTCGAATTCTTGCATAGCATTCTTAAGTTAAAATACAAATTCCGGTGGACCGGGCCGCAACTGGTAAAGCCTTTGTTTGTGTTTGACCTACGGTAGCTGGACCACAAAACCGGATGGATTCCCTATACCAAACAATCAACGGGCTAGTTGGGAACGTTGATTGGGGAGAATCCCTTTCTGTTGTCGCCTGCGAATTTCCAGGCCTCAACAAGCCCAACACATCCAAAGAAATCTCGACCAGGTCACCAAGAAGAAATTTTCTATGAAGAGAACCTTTAGAGCAACCTCGTCCAAACAATCGATGAAAACAAATATTGTACTTATTACATCGAAAGAAGATGACTTGGAAGAACTCCATGATGAAGCACAAGAAGTCACAATAGAAGCTCATTAAAACAAAGTTACAATTAACCAACAGATCGAAAAGAATCTCATGATGTGGGATGTTGGAAGAAAGGTAACTTCTCTTTCCCCTAAACCCAAAAAGTTGAAATTAAATATGCACTCCCATGTCGATGACATTGTTCCCATCCCTGATGATTCACCACCGCTATCACCCACAACCATACAAGAAGAAGTTTTTACTTACATAACCTCGTCATCCACTGTGATAACCCTAGAATCAAGTACAGTCCTTGGTATATCCCACCTTATGCTTGATTGTCCTCAACTAGCTGTTGAAAACCCTGTTGTAAAAACCCTTATCCCAACACATCAAGTGGATAAACCACCTCACTAAGAAAATCCAAAGCAACCTCGCATATCTAAGTCATAAAAATTATATCCCCCTTAAATATCTTAAAACAATAATGCTAAGTAAATCCCTTTCATCGATAACTGCTCAAGTGTTTACTCATTCTACTATCACCTCAACCACAACTAATGAATTTCTCTTGCCATCAAAAAGTGTTCCGCTCTTGACGAGTAATCTGCTCCCAACGAGTAATGCACTCTCGACATGTACTCTTCTATTAATAAGTACTATGCACCTGATAAGTACCCCAATCTAGTCTCAATGAGTAATATGACCCTGACGAGTACCCTCAGCCCAAGTACTCCACTCCATAAGTGTACTCTTTTCCTGATAAGTACCCCATTACCAGTGAGTAATTTGACCTTGATGAGTACCCTGATCCTGATGAGTACTCCACTCTTGAGAAGTACCCTTGTCCTGATGAGTAATATGAACCTAACGAGTACCCTTGCCTTAATAAGCACCTTACACCGAACTAGTACTCTCCCATATTCAAACACTATGAACCGGACCACCACACTGGCCCCTCTAAGGAACATACCTCTAACATGTTGATGTCAATGACCATCCATACCTCCACTTTACCACCTATATTTACCACTTCAATTACTACCAGCACACTCAATACTTCCTCTCCTCCCTTGTCTAAACCAAAATTTCCACCAGCAACAACCACCTCTTTGAGATAGTCCCAAACATCACTAGTATAGGGAGGATCATCAAGAAGAAGAAGAAGAATAAAAAGAAGCACAAATACAATGTTACAGTCGCAGTCAAAGCAAAATCCAAGGATACAGTTACTAAAGGAACTTTTGACCCAACTCGTGCCTCGGACCAAGAACTCGATGATCTTCTTCAAATTACAAACACATAAAATAAAAAATGCTAGGAAGAGGACAAAAAAAACCTTAAATATATGCAAGCAGAACATAAGAAAACATTAAAAAATCCCTTTGATACAACTATGCAATTCATACATGCACTCAAAATACCAAAAGATTAGAAACTACTTTCCTAGATTTCCAGCCTATTCAAAACCGTTGTTTCCCATCTGCAAGATCTCATTAATCAATAAACGAGGCTAGTGATCAACAGATTGCCACTCTTTTCAAAGAACAATATAGGTTATTCACATAAAGGACTACCAAGATAAAGGAATATGGAGTACAGGACAGCAAGTCAGCACGAGTGTTAAATAATTGGTACTCCTACTATGGAAAATGTTTTGTGGACATGGGAAAATTCCAAAACGCTATGGCTCAAATATGCCATCAACAAGTGACAACAGACTCAATCAAAACATTTATACTAAACAACTAGATGAGCATGGAGTACAAGCATTTGAAGGATCTCTAGAACAAAGAGGAACAATGGACAAAGCAATCTAATTCAACACATCGAGAAGTCGACATCATAACAACCCAAATACAACTATTGATTCAAGTTGCAAATGCCCAACATGACGCATTAGGTCTCGACTAGCAAAAATATTAAGAATAAATCAGCATCAAGCAATGTTTCCAAGTTATTCGAGCTAATAACCATTAGCCTTGATATTCAGTCTATCTTGTAGACATGGTATAATTTTCGAGTTAATCTCGCCTCGTCGCCCCCCAAAATGTTCAAAGCTTGTGTCGAAGAATCTCCGTCAAAATCTCCCTCCAATCTTATGCATTCTTAGCAATAATATGTTCTTATGTACTTTTGTATATTTCCATTCTCTTTGAGATGAAGAAATGTTTTGTCCATGGGGGATAATTTTGCGGAGCCTAGTCGAATTGCTCCTCTCAACCAACCATAATCGGGTTGGTCTTAGTCAGGTCAGTCCTGACTCGTTGGGCAGTTAACTAACTAGTCGAGTAGTTATAACTATGTAACTATATTGAAGCGTATATATATTTAGGTTGGTGAGATAGATGATGATATACACCCTTTTATACACAATGGCCATTTAATAAGAGACAACCTATTACTTCTACCACCACTACTTGTGTTTTTCCTTGTATCTCTATGTATGCTTGTATCATCCTATGTGAGACTACACTACTCGTAACCTCATGTAATCGAACAGATTACAACACTTTCTCTTTAAGAACTCTACATTCTTTTGGAAAGTTATGACCTAAATTTTTTAGGATGGTTGGATATGTTTTGATTTGGATCAGTTATAGTTCCCCCTAGGGAAGGAATGCTTATAGTGCAAGATCTGCCTATGTAAGGTGAAAATTGCATATTTATGTTACTTTCTGCCAAATGATGCATAGTATGACACTAATGCTAACAATTTACATGTTCTTAATAACAAAATTAGGGAATTTTCTTGATGTGGTCATTATGGAACTTATCTGTTGTCCCAGAGTGTTAGATTATGAATCCCTGGACAAACACAATGCCAAAGATCACCTACTTACAATTTATAATACTTATATACTTATGAGGTGCCATCATTATCCACTGAATAGTTGTTAATGATATTTATATCTAAAGGTGGTCTAATACATGTACTATAAATCGATATCATCGCGTGAATACAAATGTTAAAATGGCTTAAAGTCTTTTCTACCAAGTTATTGTCCACTCTATTTGTTAACACGATATCATAGCTCATTTGGTCTTAAGAGATTTGGTAGTTCCATGGAAGGTGAGGCCTATGATCCATATCACCTAGGGAGTCATAGGAGGACAATGGAGTTGATTGAATGAGTTAAGCTCTATTATGGCATAAGCGAATAATACTAGGATAAAAATAATATCAATGTAAGTAATAACCAAATAGAAAATATCTGAAAGAAATAATATATATTTATCCATTGCCAAATATCGAAATTTCCGTAGGTCATGATCGACAAAAGTCATATTCTTGATATTTGGGAGTATGTTCTACATTACCCAAACTCTTGTCGGTACTGTCGGTGCTACCAGTGGGAACCTTGCTTTCTTTGAAATTATAATATTAGGCACGTCATCTTTTCTGGGTGGAATATAGTATGGTAGCATATTCACATACCCTGTTTCTTCATCTTTCGGTGGTGCTGGTGCTGGTGCTTTCTTCTTGCAAGTACCAAATCGCGTCCTCGTTAACGGACCAAGTGGGTCTAGTCTCAACCTCACTAGAGGAATTACTAGTGACTGTGACATTTCCCTTGCAACGATGACTTCTAGTGGAACATATCCGACAGTGTCTTCCATAATGAGTGTGGGTGAGGGGTCTCGACACTGGATTCTGTAACTGTGCTTGTAATGGAAATGGAAATAACCATACTCTATGGAAAAACTCACTTCAGCTCTTGCAGTTGCAAGCAACAATGGAACACTTCACTTGGATGTAGCATAATGAACTGAAACTTGGGCATGAAGGTGATAACATCTACCCGTTCAATCAGTCAATCCTTCACATGAATGGACAATTAATGGGAAGGTGGCAATGATATCCGTCACATGGGTTGATCGTCCGAATTATCATATGGAAATCTCCACGTAAACCGTCACTTGCATGTCACATAAGTGGTAGTTATTGCACAATAATGATGGAAGTGACCAAAAATCACGCCGTCAAAATCGTTCCCATTTTTTAATTAATTATGGCAAGTTGTCATTTTTGTGACTCAAGTTCATCTTGCGACAACTCTTGTTTTCCTGCGAATTGTAGTCAACCTTCGACATATTTTGTTCAATGTGATAGACGAATTTTCTTCGTTATACATTTTCTTTTGCAACAGATAGATAGTTGGCAACACATTTTTCTTTCTCTTGCATTAGACAAATAGCCTGCAATGCCTTTTTCTTTCTCTTGCGATAGACAGGTATCCTGCGGTCAAAACAAGAAAATAAAAATACACTGAAGATTTTTCTTTTTCGTTTTATTTTCTCTTTTCTCTTTTTTTTAGTCGACCAAGTCACGACTATCCTGATAGGGCTTTAGTCGACTTCCATTCACCAATCCTTTGACAGGTGTTCCATATAAATTTTGTAGTCGAACCGCGCCTCCGTTAGTTAAATGAATTACAATATATAGTCCTAGATAATGTGTTTTCAACTTTCCCCGATGCTTTAAAAATTTATTATCATATAGAAGAACAAGTCCTCCAACTTGAAATCACTTATTCTTGATGTGTTGATCATGCCATACTTTATGTCGTTCCTTCTCAATGTTTTGATGATAACCTGCAATAAAACGATATTTTTCCAACTGTAGCAGTTGCAATAGTCTTTCCTCGACAGCACCAACATCTATCATCTCTATAATTACAACAATCCTTAGGCTGGGTACAATATATTCCATTGGAATCACAACCTCTTGTCCATACACCAGGCGAAATGGAGTTCGACTTTTCAACTTCTTACAGGTCATTTGGTATGCCCGCATAACTGCAGGAATTTTCTAGTCCCATTCGTCTCGTTAAACATTGCAAATATTTGTCAACACATTCTCCAAGATCTTGTTCAATGCTTCGACAACACCATTCATCTAAGGGTGATATGGCGTTGTCTTTCTATGATGGATCTAGAATTATTTAGTTAATTCTTCAACCAAATGATTGTCAAAATGTGTACCTTAGTCTCCTATCAAAATCTATGGCCATATGAATCATGTCACAACATTGTTGAACCAGAACTTGGCAGTAATCGTAGTACTACCATCTTTTATTGGTGTTGCTTCAGCCCATCTGGTCAAGTAATCGGTCACAATGATAATGTATCTTGCACATGTTCTCTTCCCTGTTGAACTATTAGGTCCCACAAAATCAATATCCCATCTATTAAATGTGTGCAAAGTTATTTGTGGTACTAGTGGCATTTCATCTCATCATGACATTTTCCGGTTCTGTTACAGACATCACAACTGTGACAGTATTCTCGAGCATCTGCATGCATGGTGGGCCACCGCAATCCTGCTTGCAATATCTTTCGCACTGTATCTTTTCCAGCATAATGGCCTCTTGCACCACCAGTATGCGCTTCATTCAATATCATTGGTCTCTCATGTTCCAAGACACAAAGACGAAGAATCTCACGAGGGCCCATTTTATACAATTGTCCAGCGATCATCTCGAAGTTTGCATCTAGCACAACTAACCGTTTTTTCTGTGCAATGGTAAATTCAATTGGTACATGTCCCGTACTAAAAAAATGTATGATGTATCTATAGTGATCATAAAACATTCTTATCACAAATAATTGTGCGCCAAGGAGAGTATCGTCGAGATTACCAGGTTCTTCATCACTCTCGATCCTCGATAGATGGTCTGGACTTGAATTCAGTTGACCCAACTTAACAATGATTTCAAAGTCAAATTCCTGAAAAAGGAGAAGCCACCTGCAAATCTCCCCCCCAACACTGTTTTTTTTACTAGGTATTTCAACATTGAATGATCTGTGTACATTTTGAAATGTCCACCTAACAAGTAGTGTAGAAATTTCTACAGAGTGTATACCATAGCTAATCCGTCTCTTTCTATCGTGGTATAGTTCTTCTCTATTGTTGATAATTTCCTACTAGCAAAGGCAATAGGATGATCAATCGACCATTCGTCAGGCTGTGCTAGTACCACACTGAGCGTGACGGACGATGCATCGACATGTACATGAAATTCCTTCTTCCAGTCTGGAAATACAACTATGGACATTGTAACCATCTTGTTCTTTAAAGTGTCTATACTTTGTTGGTCATTTTCCATCGAATGGAATTCAAAATCCATATTCAATCAATTCTCCATCGGAGTAGTCACCTCTGCATATCCTTTGATAATTTTTTGATAGTATCCTATATGTCTCAATATTTTTCTCAGTTGCTTCACTGTGGTAGGTGGTGGTAGGTTGATGATAATCACAATTTTAGCAGGTTTGGACAAGATTCCATCGGGACAAACCACATGGCCCAACAGAATCCCAAAAGGGGCACAAAAAATACATTTATTTAAGTTCAGCGAAATCAGATAGTGACGACATCGTTCCAACATCATTCTGAGGCTCTCAATATGATCCTTAATGAGCCCAAATACCGTTCAATCGTTGAATTAGACCTCAATAAATTTATGAATAGAATCTTTGAAGGCATCCACTACTATTCTAGGAAAGATAACAGGAGAATTATTGAGTCCAAAGGGAATTACCTTGTATTGGAAACAACCCCACTCTGTCGCAAAGGTTGTCTTGTGTCGATCTTCCTTTGCGATTCTGATCCGATGGTAGTGAGAAAATTCATCTATAAAAGAATAAATTTCTTGACCCCCAACACTTTCTAATACCTCATCCGTAAATGGATTTGGAAATGGGTCACGTAGACAAGTATCATTCAATTTCATTAGGTCGACGCAAATCCTTACTTCACCAGTAGCCTTCTTATCTTGCACTACTATCAGACTGATCCATTCAGATTCTTTAATTGGTTATATGATACTTGCGTCCAACATTCGATCTAGTTCTGTCTTAACTTTTTATTTATACCGTGGATTCTATTGGTATGGTCGTTGCTTTACAGATTTTGCGTCGGGCTTTAGTGGTATTTTCATTTCTCTAAGGTCTTTGACAATCCCTTTCATTTCTAAGAAATTTGTTGGGAACAAATCCTAAAACTCATGCAATAGGTCCATAGTTTTCCCGATAGTTTCTTCATCCCAATAATCTCCAATATTAGCAAATTTTGGATTCTCTGGGGAGCCAATATTGACTTGTTTACTTTTAGCAGATTTAGGAACTAGTCATTAGAAATACCAAATCCTTTCACTATGCATGTACCTTCAGAATCTGGTATGTTTACGTCGAGTGGGTCATCATCATCAGGTTCTCTCGTCACATTATAACAATCCATCCAGTTTTGGATTGACACACTGCTCTAATTGAAGTTTGACATTGCGACATAGATATCTTCAAATATCTTTGTCTTGATTACCTACAATGCAACATCAATCGTAGGATGATCATCAACAAATTCAAATGTGTGTGTGAAGCTAGTAGCTAATTCATCCCATTCAACAGTCCCTCATCTCAGTTCAAATGATGTATACCAGTTCCTTGGTATCATGTGTAATGTGTGTATGAATTGATGGACCCATTCTTGTCGTGGACATGCCTCCCATGTCGTATGACAATACTCAACATGCTCAACAAGATTGGTCAATCATGTATACTTTTTACCAGTATAGCTGATCTCTTCTCTGAATCGTATCTCCATTAACCATCGACATTGTGGCCATTCCAAGATAGATTCTTTATGTGCTACCCACCATCTGGTAGGTGTAACTTTCAGCACAAAGTCTAGGGAAAATAAGCGTCGAGGTTCTATATTTTCTTCAAATTCTGTCAATAAAGATGCATAGTTGGGTAAATCTTCATATGTGGGTAGATCACTTACCTCGATTCATACTCGTCGCATGGATCGTGTAATTCTTACGCACCTTCTCATGGATACTTCATGCATCTGATTCTGCCAATTTTCCAATGCTTTAGCAGAATCCGATGTAGAAGAACTAATACCCCACCAACTTAGTTATTCGCCAGCTGTTGGATCCACATAATCGTCCCTTGTAGATGTGATGTTTTAAATATGGTCCAGATAGTCACCTTGTCCTTCACTATTTACTGGCTTGACATGTCGTTGACTTTCTAGTGGATCAATTGGTGCGACCACCCTTAGCTCTGAATGTTCAATGTTAAGATTATTTTTCTTAAAAATGATAATGACCTGATTATCAATCGCCCAGGAAATCCACAAAAGTGCAGTATACATATTTGTGTCATCGACAATGTTGATTACTACAAATTCAACATACGTTCTCATGCCTTCTACCTCGACAAGAACCTGAGTTAGTCGATCGATAGGTAGGACTTTCTATTGATTTTCTAATCGAAGTTGTACAAGATACCATGCAATTCACGGTTTCCCCATGCTCTCCCATGTTTGTCTAGTCAAAATGTTGTCATCATAGCCCAAGCCCAGAAAAATATAGTCCATATCATAGTCTCCTATCTGGGCAATCATTCTTAACTCGCGACTAGTCTTTAATATTTTTACCACATGGTTAATCCTTCTGTCTGGTCGCACCTCTTCTTGAGGTTCTTCTATTAGAGATTCCAATTATGCTTCAGCATCTTTATCTTGTATCAGCAATAAACAACTTTTAAAAAATCATTTAAGCTTACTTACCTTTCACATCGATTGCTTTCATAACAGTTGATTAAATATTTTAAGCATCTCCATGATTAGTCTTCCAAGTAGTGTAGTAGTAGAAGTCAACGCTTGATTCTTATCGATGAATTATGGCCGCGCGTCCAAGAATAATTCCTTTTCTTTTTGGACGTTGAATAACACTTTCTTTTGTGTTGTCGGTCGCACCTGCAGTTGTTTAGGGTGTGTTTATTTTTCTGGTCCAATCACAACACCTCCTCTTGTTAAGACAACTATATATGGTTCCCTCAAATCAACAAAAAATCTTTTGGATATTCTGATTGGGGTTTAGGTTGGGATTATATAGATGGTTTGGATTTCCCAAATTTCTACCCTACTAGTTCACAATCAACTAGAGACATTGTTCGATGGTGTGATCAAAAGCTTTGCAGTACGAACATGTCTTCATAGGACTCACACAATACCTGGAAAAATGTCATGGTTGTCCACAATTATAACATATAATTTGGCCTCTTCTACGACCAAATCCTCCTCCTTGTCCTCGCCCTATAAAATTTACACCCCCCCTGCATTGAGAGTAATGTTGTATATTGATTCTGTGGATATTGGGGATGAGGATACTGAGCTTATGGATATTGATCTTGAGTCTACTCATATTGCATTTGCTCTTCATTCTTCATTAAATAGGCATCCATTATATTCTCTTGCAGTAGCTGGTATGCTATGCAGTCCTTCCTTTCACCGCCTACTAATTTGCAAAATTTACAATATAAACTAGCAGGTGCACTTACAATATTATGTAAGTACAAGCACTCTTCCGACTGATGGACTCTAGTATGGTATATTTTACACCAAGGAATCCTTTGTGTATTTATAGGGTTTGGTGCTCTTCATGCGACATAGTTCATAAACGTCGATGAATTATCTTTAAGGTGTCCCTCTGCTCTGCATCTAGTACACCATAGTTCTTCTTGGATATCCTACCCTTTTTTACTATCTTGAAGTTGCAGCGTAAGGTTGGCTAGTTGCGACTGAATTTGCATCATCCCTGCACCAGTATCTCCTACGGGTGACGATTCAAACTTCATGGCCAACTCCACTGCTTCAGTCTGCAACACAATCTTTTGTTGCATCAAGGGAATTCGAATGTGCGATAACAACGTAACAGTGAACCATTCTTTGTGTTGTACATCCGACATTTGGAAGTTTACTTTAGCCATCAACATCTTAAATATCTAGTCGAATTCCCACACAGACTCCGTAGATAGTTACTTAATCTCTTTAATCTGTGTTATACACTGAGATTCATATTTGGGCTTTCTGAATTCAGCTATTAATACCGCTCGAAATTGGTTGTGTGTTTTCTGTGCGACTCCTGTCGAAACTACAAATAAATTCATGTACCAGTCCAATGCACGACCTCTAAGGGTTGTGATCATTTGAGCCTTCTTAATGGCTTCATCTTTGACCTGTCGCATGGTCCACACGGATTCACATATAAACCAATGTTGCTCTGGGTCTTCTAACCCATTTCTGTTAAAGATCAATAACTTAATATCATTCCCAACCATTGTATTTGGTGTAGGCACTGCTTGTCTAGTGGGAATTCCTTGTCTGCTATTCTCACCACTACTGTTACTTTGATTAGCAAACCCACTAGGAGATGAGTTTCGAGATCTTACCTCCGGATACGTACACGAGGTCGTGGGTGTGCCATATTCGTACTTTGGATTTTGGGCTTCTTCTTCTTTTCTTCTCTTTCAGATATAGGATGGTATTCCTCTTCCTCGTTGCAAGAACCTTCGACAAAGCGTGACGTCAACTCGTAGTCTTCTCCTCCGGGCGTACTGCAACTTCCTCTTCTAGTCACAGTCCTTCTTCTCTTTCCCGATCGGAATATTCTTCCACTTCTTAGACGTCCATCTTCTAGTTCAATTCTGTTATCACCAGGGAACATCTCAGCTTTCTTTGCTGCATTTTTCTTACACTTCATTTGCCACATAATCCGGCTCTGCATACGTAATTATTTACTCGTTAGACTCCATTCTTAGGATCCCTTTCTCATATTCAAGCATCTTTATCCAAATTCTTAAAGATGTCAGGTGTCATCCTTTTGGTCCTTGGAATAATTTTTTTCGCCTCACTATATGATGTTTTTGTGTCAACATCAAATTCAGTGATGTATCTTTCTAAAATATTGTCTACCCAAAAATCGACACCCCCAAATATAGGGTTTCTAATTCTCTTCAGTCCCTGAATCAACATAGGACTCCACTCTGTCGGTTCTCCTCGTTGGAAATTTTTTCGCTCGATTGCTAGCTTCAACTACCACTCCTACAACAAAATAGGAAACTCATAAAAGAATATCTTATGAATGTTTGTATAAATGTACCCCTCCAACCACTTTGTTGTATTGAACCGTGATCCTTCACTTTCTTCTCGTGCATACTCTAATGCTTTAAAATCCACCCACTCTTGAATTTCTAGCTTCGTTGGGTGCCAAAACATATCCCTCACCAAAATGATTCACATTCTCGACAATGGAACCATTTGTTGGCGTTTCTCCCTTCGACCCAGGTTCAGACCCTTGTTTATCCATCAACAAAGCCCAATATACCATACTGACAGAGAAGGTCTCAATCGGCAGCACCTGCGACGCAAATGCAGTCTCACCCGAGATATCTCAATGGGTAACTATCGAAACTAGGTTTCTGTAGTTGGGTGGGGATTTATTCTCTCATGAAACCTTACCCACTCGCTCGACTGAAGCCAAGGGTCGTATTTCCTATTCTCAATGTGTTCATTTGAGATATTAATCTACTTATCCGTCGACACAGATTACAACATTAATATAAAGTCTTGGCATAGATTCTGTCTACCAACGGTGCGACACGTGCATACAAATACTTATTCATAGAAAAATGTGTATTCACAATAGATCTACTTATTCACATCATACATTCAGTCAACATAAACATATCCATAAAATACACATAGATACAACATTTAACGTGGAAACCCATATGGGAAAATCTACAAAAGTGCTTTTCATCGATCATGAGAAATATATAGCACCTTTCGTCTATGCACTCAACTTGAAAACTATGTTATAGATCTTATCTACAATCTATATAGTCTTCTCTCCTCTCATGTTCTCTATTCGTCGAAGTTTTCCTCTCCTTCACCCTATTGTCGATCCGCACATAGCCTAGATCGACTTTCTTCTCTACAACTATACAACCCTTCTAACACAGGACACGACATAGACCAACTGACACACAACTTGGGTTCTCCCTTTTATAATCTCTTACATGTCATATTCATAAAACCCATTTTTAACATCACTGTAACAAATGTGCAGAAAGAAGTTAGAAAATGAGTATATACACATCAATCCCATATGAACTTCCATACACCATATATAATATTTATCTACAATATGGAATCCAAATGATAATTTTGCTTTTGGATGCTAAGGACTCTAACCTACAAATCATATTCTAGATTAACTTTAATCGTTTAACTATATTTCTGCACATCTCAATTTTTTAAATTGACTTCAATAACCACTACATAATCTACTTACTAATTAGCCACCCTTCGAAGACAAGGAATTATGTAGGCAATAAATATTACAAAGTAAGTTGTGTACAAAATATGTTTTCAAATGGATAAGGAATATGAGTGAATCAGTTGCAACAAAAAAGGAACATAATTAGTATAGTTTCCTATGTACAAGGGTTGTACCAACTAAACACGGAGAAGATAAACATGATTCATGTAGTTGGAAAAATCCATGTTGGCACCATATAGCCTAACTACCCAACATCCATTGAAATTGCACTTGGAATAACTTCTTCCTTTCCAATTTTTAAAAGTGGACATGGAGTGATCAACATCGTGCCTCACAAACAAGGAGTACAACTTCCCGACAAAAGTGCACAACTATGACAATAATCCTCCGAGATGTGGCACTCCTCCAAGTTGCGATATGGTTCATGGGCATTGATTCCATCTTGATGAAATGGATGCAACTTCACGAGATGCAACTTTTCTTTATGCAGAGAAATAGATGGCATCCCAGGGTAATGCTAAGTCAAGTGTCGTTTGGTTTACTTAATTTCGGGTCAATTTCATCATTGATCTCAGACTACAATCATGTGCTTTGAAGTAGAAATACCATGGGATACAAAATGTGCACCTTGTACATTATCCTCACTGGATTTAGATGATGTATTATGCATTGGATTAGTATGTCTCTTCATTTGGAATTTAGTATTTGGGAATTTATGTAGCTCCTTACTCAAATGGGTATTCCATATGAAGTGTCTTCTTAAAATAAAAATAAAAAAATTCTTCTAATTTATCCAAATGCATAAATGATTTCCATTGTTGAAATGCAAAATATCTACTAAATTGAAGAAAAATACAAATATATATAATAAAAAAATTAAATTTATAAAACCAAATTTCTAAGCTCAATGTATAATGGTATGCTTCTTGATTATTGGGATTATTATTAATCCTCCCTTTGCCCACATAGTCTAATTATCTATTTTCCTAGCTTAGGAGGTCTTCATCACTTCACTAGTGCATGAGGGACACACTTGGGGGATATCTGCCACTCACTGCACCTGATTGCATGAGTTTAGGAGCCCTAGGGACTAATCCCTATAATTTAGAACCCACTATGAGTGCCACTAGCAATCTCCTTCAATGGACTTTGGTACGTAAGCAATCATGTTCAATTATGCTCCAATTACTATTAGTTAGCCTAGCACCAATTTGCATGATTGAAGGGAGTGTGCGCGCATTTTCTCACTTACCCTCATAAGTTAACTGATTGTAAACTAAGTTAGTTATCTAGAGTTGAATTAGTGAGCTCCAGTGGTGATTTTCCCACATTGAATTAGCTCCAGAGTCAGTATGAGTTTGTAGATTCGAATCCTATCTTAGGCATTCAAATTCTCCTACATGTACAACCAATGTATTCCATATTATTTAATTATTCATGAATATAATCATATTATTCCAATTTTGTCTCCATGCGTGTGCAATTTTTTCATGATTAATCGAAAAGTCTATGCTAAATTCTTCTCTCTGTTTTGCAACATTCTTTTCTCATTTTAATTCATGCAGGATGATGATCCTATGCTTCATATAATTTAACATTGATGACACTACTTCATAGAATCACAATAAATCTAATCTTAATATGACTCTGATAATGAATAAGAACCTTTATTCATAATACACAATGAAGCTCAAATCTCCATGAACACGCAAACCCAATTTGGGATAGAATTATACCTTGAATAGGGACTTGAATGTTCGTTCGTTTGGTCCTACTCTTACACTCACAGCCTTGAAGATTGTCATTACTTGAAAAGAGATTCACAAGTCAAGATCATAATTGTATTTACAACAATATTTTTCTACAAAAAAACAATTTATTGCAATCACTCTACAAGCATTTTTTGTCATACCTCAACTCGATCACCATGTTTGGAAATATCAACTATTTTTTTTGTGCATCAACAAGTTGACTATTTCTGGATTTTCTCCCTGTGGAATGGCATCAAGAGTTTCCTATAGCCTTACAATCTACTTGTCGGCAAAACTGACCCCAAAATAAAAGAGAAGGATAATAATGTAATAGTGCAAAGTTCAACAACCCGATTACCATTAAGCTTAACTACATTGACAATTACCTGTATATATTATGGACTAACGTCATGGAATTCATAGCAACACATTATAGCCTTCCACTTTGAGTATATTCATCGATTCTACTTAGTACTCAGTCCTGCAAAGATCGATGAAGACCTCCCCTTGGATGCTTCGTTCCTTATATACTACATGGAGGAGATCCAAAAATACAGAGTTCATCATTGGCTTCATATGGCAATACCTCCATTAAGACAAGGGCTCCTTGTTTTTTATTAGACATAAATAACGGTTATCCAACCTACTATGAAGCAGTGGAGTATATATCTGGCATGAAGACAAGAGAAGACATATAGATCTTCCTAATATGGCAATAACTCCATGAAGACAAGTAATGTTTATGGTGTGATTCTGACGAGTGATTAGGACATATCTGTATCTTTCTGTCCTCTTCTAGCTGTTATGAATAATAGATATAAACTAGAATAATATTCTTGTACTAGCTAATATGTGATAGTGACCAATTAATTTATAGAAAGCAATACATAGAACTATAAAAGTCCAATATATGTATACAATTCTCCGTAGGCATCCACGGGATATAACTTAGATAAGTCTCAACAAATATGCAACAAAAATAAGCATCACAAAACTCTGGTTGCAGGTTGTCTTCTTTTTATTACTTGTACAAAATAGTTCATACAAAAATTTATAATATTACATCCCCCTCTTCTCTTTACAAAGTGTACATTTATAGCTTTCTCCTAGACTCTTGGGTTTCCAACCCTTCAACTACTCCTAGTGACTTTCAAAATTCCTTCATCTCTCTAACTTATAAATACATGCATAAATAAAACATTACAAAATATAATTCTCAGACGGATAATAATTTAGTTGAAATTTTACTATCGAGAGGGTGGCACATCCTTTTTTGATGTAGCCTTATGCCACTCCCAATGGTACTTAGTAATATCTGCCAACCTTTGTAATTGAAAGGCTTCAAGCATGACAACATGAATGACGAGTTCATCAGATGTTGATGTGACATTCATCTACATAGAAATAATGTATAGCTTGATTAGTTGTACATTTCAAGTGGGAAAGAATAAAAAATCCATTAAAACCTGCTTTTAAATTTGTTGCACATTTGAAAGACGAGCCACCCCTTTTTATTGCTTCCATCTATGCTAACCTTCCCTTTGGTGTCTTCATATTCTTGGATTCTCCAAAGTCGAGCAAGAAACACCTCTCCACCAGTCTGTTGGTTGCTTGATAGTTGTTTTTAATCTGGTTAGGGTGTAGGTTATATGTTGTTACAACTGATTCCCCCTATACCATGCATAATTTAGAGTTGGTTGATCTTTCATGACATAAAAGGTACCCATCCTTGGCAATTATACAAGTGGTTCTTTGTTCTCCTTTTCCCAATCTAGCACCTGCTCCAAACAAAATTGAGTGGTTTCTGAATCCAGGCTTCTCCCCTTTATCTTCTCTTGTATATCCATCAGTTGGTTTATCGGGTCCTGGAGTCCATTGATCTGTAGCCTTCCTTGTGCTTCTATTAACTCATCCAATAAAGATGAACATGGTTCCTGAATTCCATAAACTCCCCTCTATAATGCCGCAACTCATAAACTTCATATTGCAAGACTTCAATTTTGTTACAAGTAGGTTTTTGGACCTCTTTCAAAACATAACCATGTTCATATACAAATTCGAGGGATGGATCCAGTGCCATACGCCCCTAGATCTTAGTGAACTTGTAAATCCCAATTGGACATTGATGGATTTGAAAGGTTATTTCTTTCCCGAAAGAGAGAGTTGTTATTCTGTCTTTCCCCCACCTAGAACCTTGAGAGGCAAGTCCTTAATAATGCTAGGCCTAGGAAAGTAATCAAAGTCTATCGACAAGTAGAATCCCCAATTCAAGCCTTATGGAGCTCGAAACAACTAGATATTTGAATGCATTTTTAATATGTTTATTCCTTCCCATTTAGTCGAGTTTATGTCGATTTAGTCGTGTGATGGATTAGGAATTCAAGTGATGTCCCAGATAAATCACAAACTTTCACCTACTGGACGAAGAAAGCAAATCCTCTAGTTGAATATAGCGACAAATGGGTTGAATACACATGTAACTCTCCAACTAATCCCCTAACTTTTATCCCTAGCTTACCCTAACTTATCCCTTGAGTTACCCCTTCCCAATTTTCCTCTAACAAATCCTAACTCCCCTTAATGAATCGTCCCCTTAACAAATATATAAAAACCCTACAAATCACAAATGCAAGTATTTAATATATTAAAACCCCTGTACCTTATTCTTCCATTTAACTTTGTGTCATCTCTATATTTATGGGAGAAACTTGCAATTAGTGTGAAGAGTGGGGAAGACACGTTGCCGAGTAGAACAAGTTGAGATTAGAAAAAAATTGTTCCCAAGCTGCCAAATGGGTAGTTCCAAAGAGAGCTCGTATAACATAGATCTAAATTAAAGATATGTTAGGTTTGCTTGACCATAGTTTGTGTAGATTTATTCAGGCCATCTAGTTGGAACCTTTCTCGCTCATTCTTAGCCCCTATCTCCTGCATGGATGCTTTACTGCCTCTTTCCGCGTAGAGTCTCTTGGTCATGTGTCAATGATTCTTTGCCTTTGCCAGAAAACACACCCTTCTTCCTTTATTTTTTTAATATTATTTTAGAAAGCATGCTTGAATTTGCCTTTGTTGCATATATAACCTCTCTCTCTCTCTCTCACTCTCCAAACAAACATATACACTCAACCGAAGGGCACCAAGATGAGCAAAGGAGAGTCTATTCAAAATTACTTCACAAGGGTCGGGGTCTCTTAATTCAGAGAACAACTAAGTGCTATTGGAGACACCCTTCACGAAGATGAACTAGTTATGAATGCTCTCAATGGTCTCACTAGACCTTGGGGACTCATTCATTCAGACTCTGTGTGCCAAAAAAGAAAGCATGAAGTTTGACATAGTATGGGAAGATTGTATACAAGAAGAAGCTAGAGTAGCCAATAGAGAAGCTCTCCTCAGAGAAGATGATCATGCTCTAGCCACCCATACTAAAGGAAGAAAACATTCAAACTTCAAGAAGAGTCATCATAAACCTTCAAAGAAGAAATTTCAGAAAAAGAAGAAGGATTACTCAAAGTATCAATGTTACAACTATCATAAGATAGGACATCTTTCTAGAGAATGTCCATCACCAAAGAATAACAAAAACAACAAGAGACATCATGCTCATATAGCTGAATATGAGGATGTAGAAGAAGGAAGGCCTTGAAAGAAAACTAGAGGTGAAGATGTAGAAGAATATGTGTTATTCTCTACACTCTCTGGGTCTGTAGCACCTGGAGACGACACATGGCTTATTGATAGTGGTGCCTCAAAGCACATGACAGGGAAGAAGCAAACTCTGTCAAAACTTGAAGAGAAGAACTCTCCCCAAAAGGTATCATTGGGAGATGACTATCAATATCCCATCAAAGGTATTGGTGAATCAAGCTACAAGCTTGACTCTGGAACTTCCATGAAGATGAAGGAAGTATTGTATGTACCAGGTTTGAAAAAGAACCTACTTTCCATCTCTGCTATAGATAAGAAAGGATATAGAGTTACTTTTATAGATGGACAAGTACTAATGTGGTCCAATGGAAAGACACTTAAAGATGTTGTGGTCATTGGAGAAGAAGGAGGGTTGTACAAGCTCAAAGGACATCTAGAGACAACCCTCGTCCATGAGACTACCAGCTAAAGTGAACTGTGGCATAGGAGACTTGCTCACATCAACTACAAAGCATTTCCCTATGTGAGCAAGGTGGTAACATGGTTACCAGATCTGAAGATCGAACATGACGGAACTTGCAAAGGATGTGCAAGGGGAAAGAACATTAAGAATCCCTTTCCGAAAAGTGAAAAAAATACCAAAGGTACATTAGAACTAATTCATTATGATGTGTGTGGTCCATTGCCCTCCATATCCTTAAGTGGATATGAGTACTATGTCACATTTATTGATGATTACTCAAGAAAGACTTGGATATACTTCTTGAAGAACAAGAGTGAAGTATTTGATAAATTCAAGGAATTCAAAGCCTTGATAGAGAACCTTTCAGAAAAGAGAATCAAGACACTGAGATCAGATAATGGTGGAGAATACACTTCAAAGGAATTTGAAGCATTCTGTAAGGAGGCAGGAATCAAGAGGGAACTAACCACTCCTTATAATCCCCAACATAATGGTGTCACGGAAAGAAAGAATAGAGCCGTCATGGAAGTAGTGAAGACCATGATTCATGATCAAGACCTCCCTATTAACTTATGGGATGAAGCAGCAAGAACAACCGTATATGTGCAGAATAGATTATCTCACAGTGCTCTTGAATTCAAGACTCCTGAAGAGATGTATATCGGAAAGAAACCTGTAGTGAGCCATATCAAGATATTTGGTTGTCTAGTATATGTACATATTCCGAAAGAGAAGAGAACTGAGTTGGATCCTTCTCGGAAGAAGGGAATATTTGTAGGATACTATGAAGTCTCCAAAGCCTTAAGGATATACATTCCAGGTTTCCATCATATCGAAATTAGTAGGGATGTAACATTTGATGAAGAGACAACTCTTAAGAAGTCTAGAAGGTCTCAACTTGAAGAGGATGTGCCTCCTAGAATGATAGAAGTTGAACCCTCTCCTAAAATAGTAGCATCATAAGATCATGACATGCTAGAACCTTAGAAGAACCCTACTATGGATATCTCTCGAAAGAGAAAACCTGCTTGGGTAAGAGAAATCATACAAGAAGTAGAAAGATATGGAGCGCCAGAAGGCTCCATAAGAACCAACAAAAGATCAAAGCCATATTCCAGTTATGTAGCTTTGATGTGTGATCTTGTAGATCAAGAACCCAACAGCTATGAAGAAGCTGCACTGAATAAAGAATGGGTTGAAGCAATGAAGGAAAAATACCAGTCGATCATGAAGAATGATGTTGGGATATTGTTCCCAAACCAGGAAAAAAGAGTGTGGTATCTTCGAAATGGATCTACAAGATAAAACATGCTGCTAATGGAAGTATTGAAAAGTACAAAGCAAGATTTGTGGCTAGAGGATTCTCTCAGAAAGAGGGGATTGATTGTAAAGAGACATTTCCTCCAGTAGCAAGGTACACTTCCATCAGAACTATCATGGCACTTGCTTCCATGATGAAGTGGGACTTGCACCAGATGGATGTAAAGACAACCTTCCTTAATGGTGTGATTGAGGAAGAGGTTTACATCGAACAACCACAAGGATTTGAAGTTGAAGATAGAGTGACTCATGTATGCAAGTTGAAAAAGGCTCTGTATGGACTCAAGCAAGCTCCTAGAGCTTGGTATGGTAGAATAGATAACTTCTTCACAAGCATGGGCTTTACCAAGAGTAAAGTTGATCCTAACCTTTATATGAAGATTATGGATGATGAACCAGTCATACTATTGTTGTATGTGGATGATCCATTTTTGAATGGAAATGAGAAACAAATCAAGGATTTCACGAAGAAGCTAGCTGAAGAATTAGAGACGAAAGATCTTGGATTGATGCATTATTTCCTAGGGTTGGAAGTGTGGCAGATCCCAGAAGGAATCTTTCTGAATCAGGGAAAGTATGCAATGGAAATCTTGAAAAGTTTTGATATGTTGGATTGTAAAGCCATTTGCCACACCCACGGACACCAACTTGAAGTTGTTGTCTGATAAGACGTAGGAGTTAGTGGATATGACTCAGTATAGACAGATTATTGGGTCATTGATGTATCTGACGAACACAAGGCCAGATATTAGCTTTGATGTGAACACATTAAGTCAGTATCTAGTTAAACCTAGACGGGTTCACCTGATAGCTGCAAAGCATGTGATTAGATACCTAAAGGGTATGATAGATTTGGGACTTTACTATGGGAGAGATCATGACTACAAATTGTATTGACATACGGATTCAAATTGGGCAGGAAGTGTCGCAGATAGGAAAATCACCTCAGGTGGATGTTTTTGTCCGGTCCGCCATGATCTCATGGTTTAGTAAGAAACTATTCAGTGTTGCTCTCAGTACAGTTGAAGCAGAGTACATTGTAGCTTTCTCCGCTTGTTGTGAAGCGATATGGCTTCGGAAGCTGATGTCAGGATTATTTGACATGGAGTTGGACACCATAGTAATTATTTGTGACAACCAGAGTTGTATAAAGATGACAAAGAATCCGATGTTCCATGACAAATCGAAGGACATAGAAATCCGATATTTTTATATAAGGGATATGGTACAAAAGGGAGCTATTAAGCTCCAGTATGTGATTACCGATGAGTAAGTTGCTAATGTACTAACCAAGCCTCTATCTCGAGTGAAGTTTGAATATTTCTATGATAAGCTTGGTATAGTTTGAAAAGACTTTCCTCGCAAGGAGGAACAATGATGGGACTATAGATGATGAAGATATTTACCTTCTTCAAAAAGGAGGAACAAGTCGAAGCTATGGACTTTCCTCGAAAAGGAAGAACAGGTTGAAGACATGAACCCTCCTTGGAGTAAGGGGGAGTAGGTTGATAATATAAAACTTCCTAGGAAAGGGGGAGTAATGATGAGACTGACATCGATGATGGATGACAGTGATGATAAAGATATGACATTTACTTGTGGATGAGAGTATACTCTCTTGAGGATGGCAAGTATAACACTCTATGCATGAGAGTGGTCCTTACTAGCTAAGGATGGCCCTGCAGATGTTACTCTCGAATGGAGAGTACCCACATTCAGTTGTGTATATCGTAGATAACACTCACTCAGGAGTGGTCCTAACCTATGTGGTATGGATGCTCTACGATGAGTGCTCAGGGATGACAAGACTGACATTTTGTATACAGTCGAGATCTGCTCTGCAGACAATACTCTTGTATGGAGAGTATGCCTACATTCATATGTAGATACCATAGGCTAACACTTGCTTGGGAGTGGTCCTAACCTTCATGGTATGGATGCTCTATGATGAGTCCTCATGGACACCGTAGTATAACACTCACTTGGGAGTGGTCCTAACCTCAGTGGTATGGATGTTCTACGATTGGTCGACATTTTGTATGCGGTCGAGATCTGCTTTGCAGACAGTACTCTTTCTTGGAAGAGTATGCCTACATGTAAGTGTAGACAATGTAGTATAACACTCACTTGGGAGTCGTCCTAACCTTAATGGTATGGATGGTGTATGATGAGTCCTAACGAAAAATAGGGTCGGCACTGGGTGTGATCAAGATCTACATTTAGTTGTAGACGATTCAACCGATCGATATCATGGATCATGCTGATGGAGGATTGCAGCATCCTTGGACTTATGTCCTAAAGTGATTGGGATTGATCATCACACAAATAGATCATGTGTACTGCAGTTAGCATGGAGGCAAAGGATCAAGTAGATCAAAGTACAACAATGAAGGGTCAAGTAGATCGAAGTGCGACTGTAAAGGATCAAGAAGATCAAAGTGCTGTTGCAAAGGATCGAAAGAATCAAAATGCTGCTACAAGGGATTAAGAAGATAAAAAAGGTTGTTGCAGAAGATCGAAGTGCTGCTGCAAAGGATCAAGAAGATCAAAGTGTTGCTGCAAAGGATCAAAGTACTGTAAAGGATCAAAAGATCGAAGTGCTACTACGGAGGATCGAAAGGTCAAAGCGTTGCTGCAAAAGGATCAAGTGATCGTGTGATGCAGAAGATGAAGAGTAACTGCTCTAGTTACTGATTATGGAAACTTCCTATGATGTATAGATGTATTACCTCGATGTACTCTTAAAATATTGTCTCTTTGTTCTCCTATAGTCTATGATGATTTTGTCAGCATAACAACCTTGTCGTTAAGGGGGGGTGTTGAATATTGTAACTTCAAAGGATATTATAAATGTATCTTACTGATGTAACCCAAGGGAGATGTTATTATTCCTCTGGCGGGGTATTACTATTGTATATGGTCATCATAGAGTCATGAGGTAAATCCTCCATCGGGTCATTAGCACCCTAATGAATAATATAATATATTGTTTTGAGTATTCCTAGGTGATGTCGGCCCAAACAGTTTAGTGGGGCTGACTTGATTAGGGTAAAGGTTAGCTAGCTTAATGTGTATAAATAGAGGAGTTGTGATTCTTATTTGGACACAGACTCACTCACTTGAGTAGTGCATAGGAGAGAGAGAGAGAAAGAGAGAGAGAGAGAGAGCAGAAGGAGGAGAACACCTGTTTTTGGGGTTATCTCTTATACATCTTATACAGAGGAAGTTTTGATGGGTTTTCTTCCCCTTGACGGTTTCCCACGATAAATACTGTGTCTATGTTATGATTGTGTTTCTATCAGTGATTCTGGATATGTTGCTGCTATGATTTTTGAATTGAACACTAATGAATCTAGTCTAGCATATGAAATCTTAACAACTGCCTCGCTTCCCTTACTTATAGTCGTCGCTCGACATAAGGGAACGACCAAGACTTTGCCTTGTGGCACCCACTAGCCGACGTGCTAAGTATGCTTGCCTTTCCTTCATCCACATGCTAACCTCTTGTTGCACTTCCTTTTGATGCTTATAACCCATGTCAGTTCGTTTGACGTGCCACTTGGTATGTCTATTAGGTGCACGCCCACTTAATGTGCTCCAACTTGACCTTTGCTCCACTTGCAGACACATTTACTTCTTCCTTGCTTACTATGCTAAGGCGCCCAGACCTCCAAACTATGTTCTATGTGAATGTTAGGGTATGGGTATGTGCCTGACCTTGGATTGTCGACACCACACTCCTCCTTCTACAATTTTCAAATCCCACATTTCGGCCACTCATCCTACATACAATTGCAATGCTTGCTTGTTGGCTTTCTTCCCTCTCTCTATCCCTGGACCCAGGTTTAGTCCCTTTTTGCTCAGCATAGTAAAGCCCAAGATATCGGCCTGATGGAGCAGAGCTCAGCTGGTAGCACCTGCGACACAGATGCTGTCTCACTCGAGATATCTCAGTTCTATGGGTAACTTCCAGAACCATGTTTCCGCAGTTTGTGTGGGAGGGTGTTTTAGTACCTTGGCTTTGCGCAAAGGCTTCCAACAAAGTCTGGGAAGGTGGGTTACTTGTATGCACAGTACTTCAACACCAAGTTGTGATCCAAACCTTCTTTATGTGACTTAAGTAAACAAACAGTGAACATACATCATAATCATATTCGTTACTGTAATGCGACAACCATACATTTATCCATTCGCAACACAATAATCAACTAGTCATTCAACACAACAATCACACATATATCTAAGCTACTTCAACATTCACACATATACACAACATATAACATGGAAACCCATCTAGGGAAAAACCACAAAGTGCCCTTCATCTGGCATGAGGAAATAGATGCACCTTTTGTTTGCACACAGAGTTGCAGACTCTGTTCAAGATCTTCTCTTTCTCTTCCTATTCTACTCCTACTAGCGATCCACACACAACCAGGATTGACTTAACATTCTCTACTTGTCTATGCACTTAGCTGCAAAACCTCTACTCTGATGCACTCCGTGATACAAAGTCATTAACCAAAACCGCCTATCTCAAGTCTAGCTCGAGAGTCTTTTGAAGAGTCTAGAGATTACTTAGATGCTACATCAGCTAATTAGCTTACCGACTAACCCATCTACATCTTGGGTTCCTTCTTTTATAGCCCCATTATAGAATTGATATAGATCCCATACATGCTTGTTACAGACTCAATACAGACTCTAACAAACTCATTACAAACTCGTTTTCAGTCGCTATCTCAGTCGGCTTACTATATCCAACCAACAGGCTGTCTTTCCTATTCTAGTAGCACATAATGAGAGGCACCATCGACCTGACTTACAAAGATGCCTTCATGCATGTGGTTTACGTCGACTCCAGCTGATCTCATACCGACGATCGTTAAGGACTATCGCTTTCTCAGCGTTATGCCTTACTGTCATTTTCCGACCGTTACACTATTTGCATGCATGCTTCTACTGATATTCTACCATGTCATCACGTATCTCATTCTGTCCTTCTGTCGCAACTTACTCATCCAGCACAACTTCCTCATCTCCCGCCTTCTCTTTGTCTTCTTCTTCTCTTTCCTTCTTATGTTGCATCATCCTTCCCTTTCCCTTGATGTTGATTCCTCTATCGTAAGTCCTTCCTCTTCTCCTTTATGTTCTTCTCCATACTTAGGCAGAATTCTACATGAATTCTGCCCTGCTGTCTCGAGGCCCAACATCGCTCAACAACTAAGTCAACTGCACCCATGTGCGTCATGCTCCCAAGTCATGTTTCCATGCCGCGTGCCACTTGAGCCCCTTTGGTCGAGCTTCTTGGCAGGACATGCTTGAGTGAGAGAGGCAACTTACACTGAGCCATGACATCCTCCCCCACCTCAAGTACTTGTCGTCCTTGACACTTCTCTGCTACTTGGAGACCTTCCACTAGATTGTTTCCTACTGCACTCAATCGATCCTCTTGGTTTTCCCCTTGTGCTTCGTCTTTTCCAATTTGCATAGTCAATATTCCCTCATCTCTCACAATCAATTGAGTGATCAATTTGCACAATTGGAGTTCGTCATTCGTCCATGCCACTGCCCTCTTTGCACGAGCTTCCACAACTTGGAAACCTCTTCATTTTGGACTAAAACCTGCATGCTTCATCCTTGTTGGATTCTTATTCCAACATGCTCCCTGCTTGAAGCACTTGTGCCAAAGGTGGAGTGCCCCTTCCATTTGACTTCTTTACTCAAATGATATGGGTGGATGGTTCCCTTGGCCATCGCCCCAACCATTGTTTGCACTTGGATTCCTTGCAGCTTGTTTGCTTAAGCGTAGGAGGAGGGGCATGTTGCCACCAATCATGCCATCTCCTTCTACAAACAACCTTCTTTCCTTGGGGTCATATGTCCACAAATTTCCATTTGAAACAGAAGTATATACGTCTTTCTTTGGTGCAACTTCATTGGCTTGGGTGGCTGCTATGCACCTCATCTCGCAACTTTGGTTCTTTCCTATGTTCGTGCAGAACTCAACAAGTTTCTCTAGACTTGTCATGGTCAAATCCACAATCTTTTCCATGGTACCTATGTGTTCTTCCAATCAAACAATTGATTCCTTGCTAGTTGGATCCCACACCGCACCACCCAAACTTTCTTCTTTATCTTGTCCATTGACCGCAACCTTGCAGAATCCTACTGCACTTGCAGAAGACGTCACTGCCATAAATGTGACTCTTCCTCCCTATTGTAGCTTCTCCATCATTTTCACCATAAATAGGTCTTCTCACGAAAGAAACACCAAACATTCTAAGTGTAGCATGGGAGTTTCCATACTGCTTCATGACTTCCTACCCAAGGATGACCTCAAAATCATCCAACAGAGCAATTGTGAAGTTGCTCTCTCCCATCCATTCTCTAAATTTCAAATGCATGTAGTTGGCCTACCCAACCACCTTCTATTTGCTCGAGTTCATAGCATTGAATGAAGAACTTCCTGGCTCTATCCGAAATCGAAGCCTCCATGCAACTTCTTTTTTGATAAAATTGTGTGTAGCCTCACTGTCCACCAAGAAAACAACTTGATGTCCATTCACTTCCGCCAGCACGTAACATAGTTTAGTGTAGTCAGGCTTTTGTGTTGTCGTTGGTTCATCCTTTAGAATAATGTTCAAAACCTGCAGCACACCTACACTAGGTTTGTCCATGTGTTGTACCATTGCCAACTTTTGTAGTCTAAGGAACAATTCTTAGCATAGTGATATTTGGCACAAATGTAACATGAAACCGATTTCTTCTCTTTGGGTTGCTTTTCCCCATTGACCCTCTTGTCCTTGCGCTTTGCACCCTGCTTCTGTTTACCTTTTAACTTTTTCTTAAATATCCCTTGATCTTTGTCACCATGTCTTCAACTTCTTTGTATTCATGCTTTTTGTCTACTTAATAATCCAAAAGCTTATCAGCTTCCATGACCGCTGCTGCAAGAATTTTTACACTTTGGCGACACAAATCCGTCTGCGCCCAAGGCTGTAAGCCTTCCATGAAATGGTAAAATCTGTCTTCTTCAGACATGTCTTTGATTTCCAGCATGAGGAGCTGGTAGGATTTGATATACACTTGGATCCATCCATTGTGCTTCAATTTCATAAGCTCATTTCTGGCAACCCATCCCTGGTTCCCTAACCCAAAATTGTTCCTTCAAAGCCTCCTCCATCTGAATCCAATTTTTGATCCTATCCAACTCCTTCCCTCAACCATGTCCTCTGCCCGGTTCCTCCAACATAACTTAGCAATTCCTATGAGGAACATTGCTATTGCATTAATTTTTGTCTCATGTGAACTGCCATTCATTTGATAAAAGGAACTGTTCAACATCCCAACAAAAATTTCCAAGCAACACCGCGTTTCGAGTACCGTTGTATGGCTTAGGATCCTTCATCCTTATCTTCATGGTTGTTGTTGCACCATGCTTGTTTTCGAAATCCTTTTTCAATAAAACGAAGGTCTCATCTTGGTCTTTCAACTGATCTTGAAGCTCTTGTACAACACCTTCAAGCTTTGTGACACAACCTTTTGGGTCTTCTTTGTTCAAAATGTAGCATTGGAGAGTGCCAACCACATCCTCCAATCCTCCCACCTTTTGCACTAGTTCGTTTAACTTCAAAGTAGTCACTGAGTCGATGGTTTCTTGGACTCTGCCCACAAGTCCATTGAGATGGTTCTTTGTTCAGATCAATTCTGTCTCAAGGGTGTTGACCTTCTTAACTTGCTTGCAAAGTGCTGCAGATGTCTGTTTCTCACTTCTTTCAAGTGTTGAGATTGTCATCTTCATCTAAGACGTCCTCTACACCGAACCCCCGTCGTGCTCTTCCCGCAAGGATTCTTCCTTTACGTCCGAAGCCACTTCTGGTTCAACCTTCACTTCCACCATCAATTCTGAGACACGCTTTCCTGACTTAGTCATTTTTCTGGGTAGTGTGCTCCCACTTAGCACTTGTTCGTGAGTCTACATGAAACCTTCTTTTAAGACTTGGCAAGGCTTCTCCCACTCAAGCCGGCTCTTCTGAACTCAACATGCTCATTCAAACTGCCTCAAAGGCTTGCAAGTCTTGGACACACCAATCCACTTGCTCTTGTTGATGATAAAATCACACTCGCTGGATTATTCCAAACTAACATAGTGCCTACTGGCTTCCAAATCCGCAAGCTTGGCTGTCACTTTCCCTCAATCAAACTTCAATTTTTCCCCAAGAATTTTTGTCACCAGCACCCTGCTTGACGCATCGTGGTGGCCCAACCACTATAGAGACGGGTGGACCTACAGTGCACACATCTACCATCCAACGCTGCTCTCAACCGCATTTGCAATCGTTACGGGAAACCAACTCTCAACAAAACAACCCTTCTTAAGGTTGTTGCCTTCTAAGCAACCTGTGCAACTTCATCCACCTCCTGTGAGGAGATTGGTGAAGTGTTAATCCTGCAAGAGAACTTAAGAACTCACCTTGGTAGCTTGCTTCGTTGTGTGCCTCAGTCTTTCTGTTTCACACGTTCTTATGCACACTTCCACGTTGAAGCTTGCTCTGATATCATTTATCACGGGAACGCCTGACACCCAACTTACTTAATCGTCCCAAGGGTCCGTGCGACACTACCTGGTGCCTTGCCGGGGGATTGGCCAACCAAATAGGAAGCCAATAGACTATGCCTAACTCTTTTCTTTTCCCTGTAGAATCTTCACACTTAACTTATGTTTACACTTCTCTCTTGTTAACACTTAGCCATATTTGCAATTAACTGGAACAAACATGCATGCCACCAAGAACAAGTAACATAAGAAGTAGGGGTTGGTGCACAAACCAGTGCCCCCTTCGCTTTATATATATAAACAAAAATGATAATACATAAAGATTGTGAAGGGGACCACAACCTACCCAACCACATAGCGCCCAACTGGTAGCTCCAAAGAAGAACCTAAGTTGGCTTGGCATGCTTCTTCTACCTAATTGTCGTTTCACCATATCTCTTCCTAAGAGTGCGTGCTCCCCTTGAGCTATGTCCGCGCCCCTGCTACGGCCTACTCCCGTGGATGAGTAGCACTCTTCCTCAATGTGTCTTGGGTGAGCCTTGCCACTTCCAACCTTGGATTTCTTCCTTCTTGAATGATGCCCCAAGCCTACCTCACTTGCCTTACTTATAGTCATTGCTCGACATAAGGGCATGCCCAAGTTTATGCCTTGTGGCGTCCCTTAGCCGACTTACTAAGTATGCTCTCCTTTTCCTTCATCAACACGCTAACCTCTTACCGTGCTTCTATTCAATGTTTGCTATTCATGTCGGTCTGCTTGACGTGCCGCTTGGTCTCTCGACTGGGCGGGTGCCCACTTGACATGTTCTAGCTTGACCTTTGCCGCACTTGTCGACGGGTTTGCTTCTGCCTTGCTTGCCATGGTGCTCGGGCCTCCAACTCACGTTCTATGTAGACACCAAGGTGTGGGTATGTGCCCCACCTTGGATTGCCGGCACTATACTCCTCCTTGGTGCGTTCTTTAAATCCAAAGCTTTGGTCACTCATCCACATACACTTGCAACGCTCACCCAACAACTAAGTCAAGTGCACCCATGCTCCTGACTTGGCACGCCCATGCACATTGTGCTCCCAAGTCGTGTTGCCGTGCCGCGTGCCACTTGAGCCCCTTTGGTCAAGCTTCTTGGCAAGTCGTGCTTGAGTGGGTGAGGTGGCTACACTAAGTCGTGACAAACAAGAGTTGGATGAGCAATTAGGATTAGGGTTTGAGTGACGACCTCGCGGAAAGAACACTGTTACCCTGGTCTCGGGACTGTCAAGGTTTTTGGCTTGGCCTCAACTGTATCCTCTGCTGTCGTTTGTTAACTCCAGCATTGTCTCATCTTTTGGCCCCGCCATTGTTTGACGAGTCTGGCATCTTCACTGTCGCATTGTTTTCGGTGGGGTGTCTTACCTTCAAAGGTTCTTCCCAGATTTTTCGGTTTTCTGCGCTGACGTCGGTGTGGTTCTCATTACCTTTGGTGGTCTTTGCTTGGTTTCTATGGTGGCCGTCATCCAGTGGCTTCCGACACTTTTTTGCCGGGTCTCACGTAGAAAGTGCTTTGCATGGACTTGTCGGGTCTTTCGGTGGAACGTTGATGGTTCGTGACTGGGCGTCGTAGACCCGCGACTTTGAACCCTAGTGACGGGACCGCTGCCTCGCTCCCGCTTTTCGGTCAACTCCAGCTTGCTCCTCGTCAGTTACATGATTTCTCAGGTACTCTTCTTATCGTAGCTCTGATTCTCATCATTTTTGGTTATGGTTTGATCCTTGCCCCCTTTTTTTTCGTTAGTCTATCTGGGGTTATTAGGTCAATGGAGTTCCCCCTCAAGCTGAGGGCTAGTACCAACCATCTTTAAAAAAGTGGGAATTGGGGGGGGGGGGTATTTTTTTGAACGGACTGCTTTCTCTTCTTGCCTCTGGTCACCATTAGGNCTGCCTTGTATCGAGAAGCGCTCGGGACTCTGGTTTGGGTTAGGGTTTGTATTTGTTACTCGGTCGGATGGTTACTACCGACGCTGCCATTACCTTTCTTGGTGGTTAGGGTTTTGGTTTTGGTTTTCCATTTGGGTTATTGTTTACCTTTCTCCCGTTGTTTCGTGACTAGCATTATTGGGTTACTGGCTTGTTTGTGGACTAACGTCTTTTTCAGTTGGCATTTGGTCTTCTCCACCTGTACCATTCTTTCCATGACCATACCCTTGTCTTGTCGGGGTTATTCTCTTGTATTTTTCTGTGCTGCGGCTGGGTTTTACGTTCTTTTTCTGGCTGCTGGGGATTATCGGTGGCTCTCTGGTTGGTTTCCATTACTCTTGGTCTCCGCTAGCTGACACCCTTATCTGGCTAGGGTTACTTTCTGACCCTTCTCTGACAACTGGTCAACATGACCTAAGGTAATTGACCGTGGCAGTTTATTCTCTGATGGCGACCTCGGGTCCATCCTTACCCACTGGGGATGGGAAACCCTCATCTAGATATCGTGCCCATTGTAAAGCCAAAGTTTTGTCTGCCCTTGATCACAAACGTAGATTTGTGGTTGGTAGGGATATCATGCTGGACAGAGTCTCTGAGCTCTGTCAACGTGCCCTCATTGGTCGTATGGAATATTGCTCCCTGAACAAAGAGGAATGGGTATCCTGGGCAACTCAACACTAGAAACCCATCCTCACTTATGTGCCCACCATCAAACTCCTAGCTAATTGCTAGCTTGTCTTTGTTTTCCTCGATGATTCCGATGCCTCTCGCATACTTGACTCCCTTTGGACCATTGGTGATGGCTCACTTGTGCTCAGTAGATGGCACACAAATTTCGACCCTGTTAAAGAATGGGTCACCAAGCAGCACCTGTGGGTTGTTATGCATGCCCTGCCTTTCCCTCTCTGGTCAAAAGACATTCTTATTGGCATTGCTAACACCATAGGTAGATTTGTAGCACTCCTTGGACTCCTTCCTGAGATCGAAATTGACTGCAATAGTGTTATTATTATCCAAAAGCTTTATTATCTGAGAGTGCCGTTTCGCTGCAGTTATTGTCACGAAACTGGGCACTTAAGGAAATCCTGTTCCTCATTATTGCGTGGCCTTCCTTATCTGTTTGACTCTACTAAATCTGATCCTCCTCTTGTTTGCTCTCCCACTTCTCGCCCTCCTCAGCCCCAGCCATCGACACCCTTACCTCGGGCTGAACCCCTCTTTGATTTATCTGACCCTCCCCCCTTAGCAGGGCCTTATGACTCTTCTTCCCCCACCTCTGTGGGGGATTTGACCAAGGGAGAACTACTGTTTATCAAAGATGTGGAATCACTTGCCCTCTCTACCTCACTTACTTCATTGGTACAGACTGACAAAGATACAGATTCCTCTCCTTCCCCTTTTAATCTCAAGCACTTTCCTCCTCTTCAACAGACCTCACTCAATCCTTCTCCACCTCACAGTCCCATTACCTCACCCTCTTTCGACGATCCCTCTCTCCTCAAATCTTTGGACATATTTACTGACAAATCCCCCATTTCTCCTTCTGTACTTCCTCTGAATTCCATCATATTTGAGAATGTTACCATTAGGAAGGCTAAGAAAGGAGGTAAAAACTCCTAATTGGATCCTGGATGATATACTCCACTTTCAGCTCGCATCAAAGCCGCTGCTAGATCAAACTCCTCCTCTCAGGAACTTAGAGCAAGCACACCCGACTCTCAAGTTAATCCATGAAGATTGGCTCCATGAATATTCGTGGGTTTGGGGGACCTACGAAACAGAGGGCCCTCAAAGACTTGTTCTCTTCACTCAACCCTGATATTATCTTACTCCAGGAGACTATGTGTGACCATCTCACTACCTGAAGACTTTTTGTCTTGATTAAGCCTGGTTGGGAGTACTGTGCCATTGATGCTCATGGCCTTTCTGGGGGTATTTTATCTTCCTGGGATCCTCAACTTGTCAGATGTAAGGCATACCTCTCCTTTGCTGGCATCCTCCTCCATGCTAGGTTCAGATCCGTGGACTCTGTTTTCTCCATTGTCAACTGCTATGGTCCTTATGCCAATAGGATCTCTTTCTCGGACAAAGTGGTTGCTGGAGGCATCTTCCACTACCCCAATCTTATCTTAGCTGGAGATCTAAATTTCACCACTTCTGAACTTGAGATCTGGGTGAACATGCCAGAAGGGACCATCTATCTCTTTATTTCACTCAACTTCTTGATTCTATGAACATGGTTGATCTTCTCCCCTCCAAGATTGGACCAACTTGGAGAAATGGTAGAGCTGGCTCTGATGGTGTCTGCAAACAACTTGACCGATTTCTGGCCTCCTTTACCTTGGTCCCATCTTTGGGTTGCTATAAGTCTTGGATTCAGCCTTCAGAAATCTCTGATCATTACCCGGTTTGCCTTGAATGGAGTCTTAGTTTGAGATGCCATCTGTACCCCTTCAAATTCAACCGGGCCTGGCTACTTGAAAAGGACTTTGGTGACCTTGTTCATAAGTCTTGGAGGGCCCCTACCACCTCTGCTGGACCCATGTTTGATATCAACTTTAAATTACAAAGGCTTAAAAATGAGGTTAAAACCTGGGAAAAAGAGAAAAACAGACAGAGGACTAAAGAACTGGCTGAGATTAATTTAGCCATTGTATCTCTCCTTTCCTCTCAATCCTCTGGCATTCTCTCTGAAGCTGACTCCCAGTCACTGGCTGCATTACAAAGCAGAAAGGACTCCCTACTTCATCACTTAATCCTTACTTGGAAGCTAAAGAGCAGGGTTGATTGGATACATGAAGGTGACGCCAACACGAAGTTTTTTCACTCCTATGCCTCTGACTAGAGAAACTCCAAATCTATTTGGGCACTCAGTAGTCGGTCTGGGGAAACCATTGAGGATGACTCCAAGCTCCACTCACTGGGGGTCCAGCACTTTTCTGAGCTCTTTTCCGATGATGGCAAGACTAACATTGAAGCACAACTTAATGTCATCAAGCTTTACCCTACTTTTGTACAGGAACATGATAGAGAACTATTTTTAGCTCCCTTTACTCTCCAGGATGTAGAGGGTGTTCTCAGAGGTTTTAAGAAAGACAAGAGTCTCGGCCCTGATGGCTGGCCGGTAGAATTCTACCTTCACTTTTTTGACCTTGTGGGGAATGATATATTGAATGTTATTGAACACTCCAGATTGGATGGCAGAGTCATTGGGGCTCCCAATGCCACATTTATTACACTCATTCCCAAGTGTGATAAACCTACTACCCTGGGGGATTTCAGGCCCATCTCCCTCTGCAATCTGATTTACAAGTTCATCTCTAAGCTTGTAGCTATCAGACTCAAGGTCATTCTGGACAAGGCCATATCCAGACATCAGTTTGGTTTCCTTCGTGACAGACAGATTGTTGAACCCGTGGGTATTGTACAAGAAGCTCTCCATTCTATCAAAACTGATAACCAACAAGCCTTGGTTCTTAAACTTGATCTGGTTAAGGCTTTTGATAGAGTTAATTGGTCTTTCTTGAGATTAGTCTTGCTTCAGATTGGTATCCCGGGTAACTTTGTCAGCTGGATTTTGGGATGTGTTGAATCAACAAACTTTGCTGTCTTGATCAATGGTACTCCCTCTGCTTTCTTTCCTGTGTCTAGGGGCATTAGACAGGGATGTCCACTTTCGCCCCTCCTCTTTATTTTGGTTATTGAGGGATTAAGTCTTTTGATCTCTCAGGCTCACTCTGCAGGGAATATATTTGGTATCAAACTTGCACCCCAACTCTTTCTTTCACATCTTCTTTTTGTTGACAATGCCATACTTTTTGGTGCTGGTACCCTTTTTGAATGGCAGCATTACAAGCACATTCTTGATACCTTCTGTAATGCTACTGGTATGGAAATCAATGTTGGAAAATCTTCCTTTCTCTTTCACAACATTGATGAAGTTACCAAGCAGCAAATTTTCAACATCCTATCATTGAAATTGCAGCCCTTAACTGATGGCTTCAAATACCTCAAACCCTTGGGGTATGGCATAAAGGACTGGAAATGGTTCTTATTGAAGTTTGAAAGGAAGTTGAACAACTGGACCTATAAGTTCCTGTCTCTGGGAGGCAGACTGGTCTTGGTCAATTCTGTCTTGACTAGTCTCACCGTGTATTGGCTCACTCTTACTCGCTTGCCCAACTCCATTCTTAATTACATTCGTAGATATATCTTTAACTTCTTATGGGGAGGCTCTCATGGTAAACAGAGACATCATCTTACTGATTGGTCATCCATATCCAAACCTTATGCTCTCGGAGGCTGGAACATAAAAAACCTGGAGTGGTTTAGCCTGGCACTACGTACTAAAAGTCTCTGGCTTATTTTGAATGGCTCTACCTTATGGTCTCTTATCATCAAGCATAAATATCTCAAGAATCAGCCTGTGGATGCCTGGCTTAGACAGTCCTCCTTCAAGTTCAAGGAACTTCCCATATGTGGAATGGGTTCATCAGGGCTATGTCCTGGATTACTAGATGCCTTGGTTGGAAAACAAGTGATGGCAATCTTATCAAAATTGGTATCGATCCCATTGCAGGTGTATCCACTGATTATAAGCTTCCTGTAGATCTCAGACTGTATCTTGAGGACTATGGTATTGTTACACTTGCTGATGCTCTTAATAGAGGTGAGGGTTGTTCCTCTTCGGATTATTGGATATCTACTATCGATCTGGAACTAGATGGTCAATGGAAAGATGCGTGGTCAAATTATATTAAAGGGTTGATACAGGGTGGTATTCGCATCAACAACCATCCCGACTCTTTGGCTTGGCTGTATAACCAGTCGTCTGGCAAGGTTAAAGTCAACATGATGTATGAATTTATTGCTTGCTCTTCGGTATATGATCAGCCTAAAGACTTTCTTTGTAGGATTTGGAAGCTAAAGATCCCCCGCAAAATCATTTGCTCCAGTTGGTTATGCTTCCGTAACAAAATCAATACTTTTGACAATCTGATCAAGAAGGGATGGTCTGGGCCTTTTTGGTGCTGTCTCTGCAGATTGGACTTTGAGTCTGTAGAACACCTCTTTCAGAACTGTGGCTTCACACAAAGAATTATTGGTTTTATCAGAGACATTCTGGCTATTCCACACTTCTGGAGAAAGTCATCCTTTGCTCACAATATCTCTGACTGGAGCAGTAGAACTTGTTTACTGAAGCACCTTCCCTTTTTCCTTATCTGGCACATCTGGTTGGCTAGGAACCTGTGCATCTTTGAGAATAAAAAGCCTGATATTACAACTATTGCTCTTGTTGTCAAGAATCAGCTCTTACACTATCCTGTCAAATCTCAACGTAGTATCTCCAGGAGAAACATTGGGTCTGCTCCTATTTTACATTATCTTGTAGGCTTTTTTGATGGTGCCTCAGCTAGAAACATGGGTGGTGCAGGTATCATGCTCTTGCTCAGTCATGAGCACCATTTCCATTTCAAGCTGGGATTAGGCCTCAGCACCAACACTCGAGCTGAATTGTTGGCCTTATGGACTCTTCTTTATTGCACAAAATGTATGGGCCTTCCACTTCTTCACATCCTTAGTGATTCAGCAGTCATTATTAATTGGTTTAACCACCGCTCAACACTCACCCACCTCTCACATTAGAGATTTGGAGTCCCATTTCATCCGTCTTTCGGCTACTCATATCTATAGAGAGCACAATGCACTTGCTGATAGATTATCCAAAGAAGCCTTGACTCTGGCCTCAGGCCAGCTACATTTCTTGGAATTTTCCGATGGCATGTGTATTCATCAGGGCTCACATATACTTTTCTAGCCCTTAGCACTAGTACTATTTGTGCTATTTATTTTTGACATCCTTTGGATGTACATGGGAATGTGCTTTGTACTGTTATATATATGACATTCCTTGGATGTTAAGTGAATGAGCTATTTACTTTTAAGCTCCGTATGGTTCATTGCTTCTTTGGATAAACTGCTCAGCATCCTGTATGGACTCTCTTGGCATATGCAGCAGCAGGATTTGGATGAAGAGATGGGACTGTATACACCATGTTTACTTGACTTTGATGACTCCTTGTTTTATATGACACACTTTGTCAATTGTAATGCTGGATGCTCTTTCTGACATTTCTGATTTTGCTGACCCTCATTACAACTGATGTGCTGCTGAGGATCTATTTCATTAATCACCTATGACTGATGTTGTAACTTTTGTTACCTTAAATATTTTCCCCTGGATTAAAAAAAGTCGTGACAAACAAATCTTTATAAAAAGAAAGAAGACCATTAAGACCATTGAAATGATCACTCTAATAAGTAGAAAATGACCCACAAAGATATTAGGAATCTTAGCCTTGGGGTTTTTAAGGCTTGAAGTGACCCTTAAAACGGAAGCCAAAGTCCGTCTTACTTGTTTATCGAGCGTTTTAACTGCGGCAACCAAAGTTTAACAGGTTTGGTGCGAATATGTTTGAAAGTCCAATTGAAGAAAACTCAAAGAATGCAATAGAATACCATGGCAACATATATTAAAATACTATCTCATACCCTGGAAGGAAGTTGGTGGGATTTCAAAGGCAAATTTTCCATTACTTAATATTTAAACATTTTATTCAATACGTCAAATCATTACCACTGAAATGCCCTTCACATCTTCAGCAAATGAATGGAAATATTCCTTCTTATTTTTCTACCTGGATTTAGGCCATTCTTTAGGATTCTGTCAAACTGAGAACAGCATTATTTCACGAGTTGCTTGAAGCTAGTGAGAGACTCCAAACAACAATCCCATCCTTGTAGCGTTGTTTATTCTGTTTCAGACACTATCGTTTAGCCTGGCTGGGCTGGGCTGGGTAATCTGTGTTCTTTATGTATGTCATGGGCATCTGATGAACACGGAGAAATCGAATTGACGGGCATCTGGGTTTGGCGAAACCCGTCTCAATATGAGGTTTGGAGTTGACCGCTGTCTGTTTTACACAAGATTCAGACATGGCTTCGGAGGACTCAGTCTTTTGGGTTCCCAAAATACTGGTTAGTCTTCTCATTCATATTAGAACTTGTGTTTCTTTCATTAATTTCCTGTACATGTGATTTTATTTGTTGGGCATTTGTAGTTTCTGTATAAGATAGATAGAAGACCACTTCCAAGTTCCATCAATGACCAGACTGTAACATTAAGATAAGTTTCAGTAAATCCGAACATCAGTAATAGAGCCTCTCCCAATGGCAGGCTTATCTGAAAGTCAATCTCTAAGCCGCTCCGATCTCTCCTCTCTATATGTATGTATGCGCCAAACATTAGGCAGTTACCCTAAGCTAATGCAAATGAGCAAAGAAACCACTTATGAATCCTGCATTGAAACAATTGTCTCTGGATCTATCTTTTGCAGCTTTGGGATGGATTTCTTCTTCTTGGGATTCCCTTGCGTACTCATCAGCCTCTGACTCTCGCATTGAAGTTCATTCCCCCAAGGAGGAAGTCGTCATTGCTTTGGGCAGCAATGTTGGCAACAGGGTTGAAAATTTCAATAGAGCTTTGAGCATGATGAGGAAAGCTGGGGTCTGTATTACCAATCATGCACGCTTATACGAGACCGAACCTGCTTATGTAACTGAACAACCTTGCTTCCTTAACTCTGCAGTAAGGGCAGTCACAAAACTCGGTCCACATGCCTTGTTGACAGTTCTGAAGGAAATTGAAAAGGGATTAGGTCGCACTGAGGGCATCAGATATGGGCCTCGGCCTATTGATTTGGACATTTTATTCTATGGCAAGCTCAAAGTTTCATCGGAAATCCTTAAAATACCCCATCAGAGTTTGTGGGAGAGGCCTTTTGTCCTTGCTCCGCTTGTAGACCTTCTTGGATTGGGAGCCGACAACGACACAGTTGCATGTTGGCATGCTTTGTCGGGCAGAAACGGCGGCATATTTGAGGCATGGGAGAAACTTGGAGGGGAACACCTTATCGGACGAGAGGGAATGAAGAGAGTTTTGCCCATTGGAAATAAGTTATTGGAATGGTCGAAAAAAACTCATGTCATGGGTGTTTTAAATTTAACACCAGATAGTTTTAGTGATGGAGGACGGTACATTTCTGTAGAGAATGCAGTTGCGCAGGTTAGACTGATGATATCTGAAGGAGTAGATATGATTGATATTGGAGCACAGTCAACCAGGCCCACAGCAATAAGGATTACAACAGAGGAGGAATTGTCTCGGCTTATGCCAGTTTTAGAAGCAGTGGTGCAGATTCCTGAAGCTGAAGGTAAAATACTATCAGTAGATACTTTCGATGCTAAAGTTGCATCTGAGGCAGTCAGAAATGGAGCACATGTTGTGAATGATGTATCGGGAGGTCGTTTAGACCCCAACATGTTTTCTACAGTTGCAGATCTTGGCGTCCCTTATATATTAATGCATATGAGGGGTGAACCGTCAACAATGCAGAATGATGAAAACACAACCTATGAGGATGTATGTAAAGAAGTTGCTGATGAGTTATATTTACAGATAAAGAGTGCAGAATCGTTTGGTATTCCTGCGTGGAGAATCATAACAGACCCTGGTCTTGGTTTCTCTAAGACGCTTGAGCAGAACTTGGAACTTCTTAGAGGTCTATCAGCTGTTCGACAAGGACTTGCAGGCAACTGCATGGCTGCGTCTAATGGACCTATCTTAATTGGACCCTCTCGAAAAGGATTTTTGGGCAAAATTTGTGGTCGCCCAAAAGCTGATGAACGGGACCCTGCTACAATTGCTGCTGTGACAGCTGGGGTTTTGGGTGGGGCTGACATTGTGAGGGTACATAATGTTAAGGATAATTTGGATGCTGTGAAAGTTTGTGATGCATTATCTAGGCGAACACTATACGGGTAAAGCTAACTTGAAGGAATGTTCGATCTATCTTTGATGTACTTCTATTGCCAGTTCTATTAGGGTACGTTGGCAAGGAAAGTCGTCTTTCCTTCTCCATTTCATTCTTTAGGCATCCATTGATTCCAAGAACTACAGAGAATATAAAATGGTCTGATTTGCATAACTTGTGACATGGATTAATTGCAATGATGCTTGAGATCCAAAAATGCTTGTTAGGGCTTTGTTTTTCCTCAAAAAATTAGGATAAGACAGGCAAAGTTATTCTTAATCCATTATAGTTTGTTCGTTTTTATTTGTTATCTCAGCTATATAATCCTTCTCCCTATCGGTTACGAAGTACAAAGAGGGGCCTTTATGGACATTATTGACTTATTTTATTTTGACATATGCATCTTATATTCATTACTAAATACTAATGAATATATTAGAAAATATACATCATTGACCAGAATTTCGTTGTATAGTTTACTCCTCCCCACAAAGGCAAGGAGAGCCAGCATATCTACCTTGAATGCAGTTTCAAGAACCTCTACATCTTCCCAGAAAATGCCAGTTCTGATTTGGAACCTGTGAAATTCACCCAACTGATTAAAAGTTGCACTGCATTTCCTTTCCATGAAAAGGAGATGCCTGTCAATCTTATGGCATCCCAAATGCTCCTACCCGCTTGTTTGATCATCTGCCCTTCTGTCTTCAGAGATAAACCCCCTTTCCAAAGATGAAAGCATTAAGCCTCTGTTGGTTATACTCTTGAAATTATCATGGTTCTGATTTAATACTAAACATCTTTTGTGTTTGAAATTGATGCCTTAGCGGCTTAAATCACCATCTGTTGCACTTGATTCATATACTGATTGATGTTTAATGTGCTGAAGAGGCATTTGCAATCTTGAGTTCTTTTGTCATTTCAGGATCCATGAAGGCCTTAAAATGTTTATTAAAATTGCCCCTTTTGAGCAACACAGTTACCTCTCCGTAAAAGAACTTTTTTTGAACTCGTCAATTCATTTCTTTAATATGTTTGTTGAACTTCTGAGGCAGTCTCCTATAGGTTACTGGTATTCCAAGAAAAAAATTACATCGATAAAATCTAGGTAGAAAAGCTCTGGTAGGCTGTGTCTCAGTGGTTGAGATAATGCATCATCACAGTAATAATCTAACTTCAAAGCCTGGCTGGTGTAGAGCTCTGGGTTATATATTGATCAAGTTTGATGAGTTTCATATGCAGCATTAATTCATAAAAAAAATTTAGGTAGAGAACTTTAACAATAGAAGACCATGATATAAAAATTTTATTACATACTCAAAACCATACAATTGGCTATTGCAACTTTTGATCTGCTGCTGTACAATGTTTACTAGAAGACCCTTCTACAACCCTTTCCTAGCTCTCTTCTCTCTCTATCTCTTTCACTGTGCTCAATATTGTGTTGTTTTATGACTTTGTCATTTCAGAAGTCATGAAGGCCTTAAAATGTTTATTGAAATTTTCATATCCCTTTTGAGCAACATAATTACTTTTGAGTCCTTATAGAACATCTTTGAATTCATTGATTCACTTCTTTAATATGTTCGATGAACTTCTGACGCAGTCTCTGATAGCTTAATGGTTTTGCAAGCCAAAAATACTTCAATCTAATCTAGGTAGAGACGCTATGTCAGGCTATGGTTCAGTGGTTTTGATGATAATGTGTCATTATTTAATAATTTAAGTTCAATCTATGATTAGTGTAGAGTAATGGATCAAAAGTTAAACAAGTTTGATGAAATTTTATATAATGTATTAATTAAAAAAGAAAAATTATAGATAGCATTATGTTCATTGGATGTAGCTTGCAACCCTCCTCAATCAGGTTTAATTTTTGTAAGCGACATGATGCTCTTGTTGAGCCCGTTTTCTAATGATTAAGTGGATTATATAATTCTGACTGTATGTAACCCTTCGGTAAACCACCATTTGAAAAAAAAACAATTGAAAACCATAATATTAAAATATTAGTACATTCACAATACAATTGGTGATAACAACTTTTGATATGCCATTGTACACTGGCTACTGGAAAACCCTTTACTACCCTTTCCTAGCTCCCCACTCTCTCTCCCATTGTGCCAAAGGCCCTCGAAATTTCTTTCTTTTACTTCCTACTTGCTGCTGTGTCCACCAACATCAACAAAGTGTGAAATTGTTTTGCACACTTAGGTGGTTCCCCGTCTCAAAAATCTAACATCAAAAGGCTCTCCTTCATCTTCTGATGTTTTCTACCCTCAAATGCCTTGGAATTAGCCCTTGAAATCGCTACCATTGGAAAGTACAAATTCAGATTCTGCCAATTATTTATCTATTGGAAATCCTGATTTGACCAAGAAATGAGAGAGACAGAGAAAGATATCATCCATTGAATTTGGAATATGATTTGTCCTTCACCTGCTCTCATTACGCCTCTGTCATACTCTAATCAGAGCTTCCTCGTACGAAATTCATTTTTTCACTATTCATAAAACTGTCAGAAGATTTCAAGAATGTACAACTCTTTTATTATACACGTTTTCTGATTTTTTTCTGTTGTTTCCAAAAAAAATTCTTCGCTTACCTCTCTGATTTCCTTTTACTTTTTTCACTTCCCCTTGCCTCTACTTCTGATCACCAATGCTCTTGCATGATCCTCTCATGTCTGGAAAATTTTAAGTGTTCTCAGTCATTGGCGGCTGCAAAACACTCTGTTCACACTTATGAATTCAACCTCTGAGGTCCATGTACTTTCTTTAGGAGACCCGCCAAAAGGCATGGGTTATATTGCAATTTCCTGTTGATGAAATTGTCATTGATGCCAACATGGACTTGCAGTGGCCCCACAGGATGTCATTAAATGCCATGAAGTCCCTCTTGCAGTGCCTCGGATTCCTTACAGAGTGGGTTTGTGCCTTGAAGCACCTTGTACCCAGTTGACAAGGTCCCTGTACCCACCAGGTTGGATCTTGATGGCATGACCTTGCTGAAGACGCTGAAGACCCTGCCAATGATGATGTAAGCCTTGGTGATGATGCTAAAGCCCTTGTGGACGATGGAAAAGCCCTTAATAGGTTAAAGAAGACCATGAAGCCCCTTTATTGATGAAAAAGCTCATGAAGACTTGGAACCCATGATGAAGACCTTGATGGCCTTGCAAAGATCATGGAGCCCACTACTTGCATGAAGATATGGTCATTGATGACTTAATGAAGTCTTGAAACCTTTATGAAGGCCCTTGAACCCTCACTTGGTAAAAACGGTATGGCTCATGTGTATGAATCCTTCATATATTGATAAAATGATACCTAAAGACATGCAAGCCCTAGTGGACACCCCTATGATAAGAAGTGATTGTCTGACTTTGAATAAAATGATTTATTAAAATTAAAATTCAAAGTCAAAATTAAAAATTTAAAGTCAAAATTAAAAAAATAATAAATGAAAAATAAAAATAAAAAATTCAAATAACAAATTTAAATTAAAAAAAAAAATTAAAACACTTACCATCTTACCTTTTTACCTTTTTGAAGTCCTCTCTATTTGAGGAATTGAACACTTAAATGTGTATATATACACCTTGGCACACTCAAAAAAAATATGTGTGGAAATTTTGAAGGAGCAGCTCGCTGGACAGAGGCCACGAAGAGGAGCAGTCCCGAACTATAGAGAAAGTAAAATTTTTGCAGCAGCAGGCGATTTTTTTTTTGGTCTGTGGTTTTGAGCAGGGATCTCATGTCTTTTGCAAGGGAGTGCATTAATGGAAGAGATTACCCATTTGCCTTGTGAAGTCGTGGCATAATTCTGATGGAGGGAAAGAGGTGAATCAATTGGTGAGAATATCTTGCATTTTCCGAGTTATTAAGGGAGAAGACTCACTGTGGGAAGCGTGCACTCCTTTTTTCTTGATTTGTGGTATCAGCAGAGTGAAGCTACAGCGGTAAAGAGTTGAGTTTCAGCGTGAAGACCAGTTATATTCATCTCTCAGCTGGGCATTGGCTTTACTTGCAGTTTTGTACATGTCCATGTTTATTTACTGCTGAAACAAACTTGACCCAGTGACCACAAATCCATCATTCCAGATCTGAAATAATCTTCAGCACGCTGTCATTTTATGCTGGTATTTACAATGTTGGGCATTTCATGACAAATCTGGGCGTGTTTTTTTTTGGTGCAGGCAAGTTATGAAATTACCAAGAATAACCGCAATTTATGTTGGCCTGATTTAGGCTCTAACAGATTGCATTTTGTTTTACCTTCCTTATAATGGAAGAGGTAAGATGTAGTTTTGGGAATCTATGTCCCGGTCTCATTTAACGAAATAGTCATTGATATGATCAGCCAGATTCGTAAGAGAGTTCATTCCGTGGTTTATTTTCAGCTCTGGAAATTGTGAGCTATATATTCTTTGAATTTTGGAGTATGCCCTCAGGCAGCCACTGAAGGTTAAGACAGTCCAAGCGAGTTCATTTCAAATTCTCTTCTGTCTTTCGGGCATTAATAAGAAGATTGCAGCAGCTGGGGAGTGACGTAGTTAATTTGGGTGAATCAAAGGCAGCCACAGAAATCGTTTCAACTTCCAAATCTTTTTGTGCTCAGAATTCCAGGTTACATAGTGACTGAGCTGAGGCAGTTCGTGGAAATTACACTCAGCAGCAATCAAAGCTTTTATCTCTATTTTTCTGACTCTTTATCCTTCTAATGAGGTAATTGTACAATCTTTACTTGGTTTGAATAATGTGATAAACAGTAATTCAGAAACATGGTGACATAACTGTGGATAAATTAATGAGATAAATATGAGATGAGCAGAGATTTTAGACATGGGCAAAGGACAAGATCAGCACTGAATGAGCAGACAAGATCAGTGATTGAACAGGTGACATGGTAGAGTGGATCAGATTGATATGACTAATGACATACTAATGAGCAGATTGATGGCAGTCTTTGCAAGAGAAGCTACAGCAATACAAGGTTGACTGAGTTTGAAGATAATCAAATTAAAGATTAACTTGACAGTGATATAGGAAAGCAGTGAGGGCAGGAATATCTCTTTGTCTTGGTCTTGGCATAAATGTAGTCCTTGATGAGCAGAAGTAAAAGGAACAGATCTTTGATAAGCTGGGATAAGCAGCAGATCAATAGCAGCAGTGCTTGAACACTTGATTGATGACAAAAAAAGACAGCCCTAGCTTATGAGACTGAGTGTGGAATGTGATCAGTCCAAGGCTGAGCTATTCTAATGACTAGCTAAGTCATGATAAGGTGTGACAATGATAACTTCAGTAAAAGACATGACTCAGCAATGAAGAAAATTGATGACATCTCTGTGACTGTATTGAAGACTTCCTTGATGACTTGACATTCTCAAGCTCTATCAAGTTATGATCAGTGACAAAGTGAAGAAGACCATGACAGTATTGACACAACAGATTTCTTATGGTGCATGAACAATACACCTACAACAGACTGATGTGATAGAGGTGGTGAATATGAGACATGCTATGATGATGCATGCAGACTAACATAATTGTTGTTGATGTTGACAAGCAACAGAACAGATTGTTGGATAATGCTTTGATGGACAGCATGATGTATTCAGAATGATGTGCCTGACAGAATGATGATGAAAAACTGATGAGAGCAGCAGTGAAAAATGATGATCAAAGATTAATGAGCTGTGTTGACCAGCAGCAGTAGATGTCCAGCAGTTGTAAGGATGAGTAGTGTTACAGTAGAGTTTATATGATGAGCAGAGATGATGAGCAGCGTTGATGATGAGCAAATGAGCATGAGCTGAGACAGTTGACCGCAGATTAAAGAAACAAGTGATTGATGAATTGATGTGACAGTAAGCCTTAATGTAAAAACAAGCCTGTCTTGCTTTTGAGGTTAGGATACCTCAAACCCTTCTTAGCAGGGTCTAAGAAAACCAGGCAGGGTCCTGGATACAAAGTAGGTGCTCTATTTATCAGTAGGTGCTAATTTTGCCTAACGGTTGTAGCCGAACCAAAACTAATATAAAAAGATTACAAATTTATATAGTGTGGTGTTCTTCTGTGATATGGTTCTTGATGAGTTAAATGCTATGATATGATGAAGTTTATGAAATGATTATGAGATTGGTAGAATAATGAAATGATGAATTGGTAGTTAAGTGTGACAGGTCAAGAAAAATTGTAAAAATTGCTTTACACTGATTCACCCCCCCCTCTCAGTGTCTACATTTCCTGTTTAGATTCCTCCAAAGTGTCTTTCAAAAATGATTTAAAATTTGGTGTCTTAGAGTTCAGGCAATTTTGTCATTGGCCTACAAAATATACTGCCTTGCTTGCATTTACAAGGCATGAAATGGTCCATTTGAGAAAAATCTATTTCACATCTCTGCGACTATGCATGCGCATGCATACAAGATTATCCGAAGCTTGAAATCCTTAGAAACATCTTTCCATGTTCCGTCGAGAAGAGGCAACGGCATGTCCAAGCCCATGTTTTGAATCATTCCACATTCTTAACTTTTTGTTTGGTTTGTTGTTCTAATATTGATCAATAATCTTTCTTTCAAAAAATCTCCAGTCTTATCGCTTCCAAATTAACCTTTAAGAGTTTGCTACAAAACAGATTAACATAGTTTTTATTAATTATATAATTTTATTGATGTTTTGGGATGGGAAGAGAGAATCTAGCACCTAAACTAATCAGAACCAAAAATCTTTTGCTCCAAAGTCAAATAAATGAAAATTTGGGGTCTTTGACCTCAAGAAGAACTGTCCTTGCATTCCATGGTTTGATAGCTTTTAAATGGAAGTTTGGTTTTGTCAAATATGGTCCATACGGAAACACTATGCCCCTAAAAAGGTATTGGTCCAATTGTTCTCCACAAGGCCATGTGGCAACCATGCTAGGTCACCATGATTCATGGACTTAATAACATATAAGAATCTCCTAAAGACTTTTTAGAAGCATCATGGGGATTACAAACCCAAATGGGATGGTTTGGGTCAGAGCCTGAAAATCATATTGACTAATTAGAACCAAAAATCTTTTGGTTTAGGGTTAATTAAATGAAATTCTGGGGTCTTTGATCTTAAGAACAATTGTACTTGCATTCCATGGTTCGATAGCTTTTAAATGGTAGTTTGGTTTTGTCAAATATGGTCCATTCGAAAACACTATGCCCCTAAAAAGATATTGGTCCAATTGTTCGCTGTGGCAACCATGCTAGCTTGCCATGATTCATGGACTTAATAACATATGAGAATCCCCTAAAGACTTTTTAGAAGCATCATGGGGATTACAAACCTAACCCTAATGACTTAGGAAGAGCATTAAAACCCTTGAAAGGAGGGAAAATGATTTAACTCCTAGTGTGTAATGTTGTAACAATTTGACATTGCATAATAGAGCAACCAACCATAGGAAATGAGAGATAGTAGAGCAGAAGAGAAAAAAACATTTGGTTGGGCATTGTGTCATATTGTAATGTTTAATAGTTCTACAATGGGCATAATGATGCTTATATTTTGCTTTGCACTCTCATTCCATTAAGAAGAAAGGTATAGTCCTTCATATTCTTGTTAGCTTTTCGTACATTGGGTTTCCCAAGGTAAATATTGTGCTTATGGTGTTTTAGTGTGTGCCTTCATCGCTGCACTTTCGTTTTTATAACTCAGTGGTCAAAGAATTCATATGGTGGGTTTATTTTCTTGTTAAATCACTAAAAAAGAAAAAGAACAGTCACACGAATGAACATATGTTCACTATAGTTATTGTAGTGTTTGGTATGTTTTGGCAAATTGACCATTGGAATATCCAATGCAATTTACATATCATATTGGTAGCAAAGCAGTTTTCTTTCGGCATTTGTGTGGCTCATGAGTAGTATATACTTATTTGGCTTAGAAAATATAACTTCGAGTGAGAGCTACTTCTTGAAGACCTTGAGATCGACAGAAGAAAGTTTAAGAAGCAACCACAAGCCTCATAAAGGGTGGACAAACACATAGAAGGGCCATTGATGGAGGGGAGTTAAGATTTACACAGTTGGAATCTCAACCCTTTGACATTTCCAAGAGTGCAACCTTACTCATGGCCATTCTTGAGAAAAGATCATCCCCCTTTCGGAGCAACTTGACTTTTGATGGGGAACTAGAAGATCATGAATAATTGAGGGAAGAGAATGAAGACATGAAGCTTGGAAAAGGGAACTTTAAGAACAAATATTCTTAACACCTATTTGAAGTGGAAGAAAAGGTTGAGATCAAGCCCTAAGGGATGAGGTTGATGCAATTAAGTTGAATCATTGGTTGAAATGAGTTAGATGTCTTTTTTTTTTCAAATAAGGACAAAATGTGTTTGGATTCTTAGAGTTTTTATTTTGATCTTTATAACTGAGATTGTTACTTGGTGGAAGATAAGTTTTTCTTTTATCCAAGGAGAAAGTAACTATACACTCACCTTAACTATGCCTTTGTAAAATAAATCACCAAGAAGGAGCAACCAAAAGTAGAGCTCTTAATATTTAAAGCAATTACTTTTGTTTGTGGGCAAGTCATTGGGTGAGTGTTTTTATTTTGAAGGAGTTGGATTATGGACCTCCATGTTTTGCTCAATCCAAGGTTTCTAGAATCCCTCTTCATGTAATTATTAACCATGGATATTAATTTTGTATTTTCTACATATAATTGGTGCCTAGAGGTGCATGATGTTCAATGAATGTCGATCTTTCAGTTCTACTGTGTATGATGTTTGCACAATGTTCCTTAAGTCTTACTTATACAAACCCATTAGTTTCTCCAACATAAATTTTTCCACAAGAACAACAAAGTATTAGTTTTTGGGGTTACTTCGAAAGTGTTTACACCATGTTTGGGGGTGCTTCATGAGATTTGGGATACATGGTGTATGTTCATCCCTTGGATGGTTCTACATGGATTGTAGCATAAGATATGGTCTGTGATGGATATGCAAAATTGAGATAGCTTTCTCAATGGATACTTGACCTTAAGATAGTGTTGGCTTGACTTTCTTCCCTTATGCAACCCTAAATTTATAAATATTTATGCATATCATATATTTCATGAGCTTCACCATTTTCCAATAACGGAAAGACAACAATGCATATGCTCATCATGCTTACATCATAATACAATTATTATTTTCCAATAACGGAAAGACAACAATGCATATGCTCATCATGCTTACATCATAATACAATTATTAATCTTATGAATGTAGATCTTTATGTGATAGTAATGAAACACATTCAAAATAATATAGATTTAAAGAGCATATAATAAACAAAATACAAGTACTTATATTTTATTGTTTTGTGTGCTCCCTCTTGATCTTTGCTTCCTCGTGGAGATTATTGGAGTCCCTCGATCTTGATCTCCTTGCAAATTTGAGTGCATGCAAGAGGTAGCGAATCTCTGCATGGAGAAACTGGATCCCATGCAACCTGAAGCGAATGCTCTTCTTTATGAAAAACTTCTTTCGACAATCATCATCATCTTCTTTGGACGGGTTCTTAACTCTATGAGACTCTCATTACACACAATATCCACTGAAGAAGGATAATATTCAATCTATAAATTCTTGGGTCGTTCAACCAATTCATCTAGATTTGAGAGACGTCCATAACACGAATTGTGAAAACTTCATCTTCAAAGACTCGATTGTATCTTCCAAACGGTTGTGAATTTTTGAAATCTGCTCGCATTTAAGCTAAAACTTCCCATTTGGTAAGTAGGTTTTCAATGGTTTTGGATGATTCCCCACAGATTGATCATAAATGCTCCACAAATTTTGTCTCCTGGAAAGTGACAGGAATGGTGCATACTGACTTGCTCTTGGATTCACCCTGGATTGGATGAAGGCACCTCAATCATTGTGGATATTTAGCTATCCTCCAATATGTCCAATACCATTTCCTTCCATGTGTTGAAGTTGAAAGTGCCCTCGAGATGGTCTTCCGATCGAATGGAGATCGATGTCATGGCTGCAATCTTTTGCTCATCTCTTCAATATCTACGCAGGCTGTAGTTTGCTACACAAAACTAAGCTCCTTCATGCCCTATGGTCTGATACCATGTGAATGTTTGAGCAAAATCAAAATGCTTAGACTTTAAAACTTTTATTAATCAATTTAAGCACATATGAATCCCATAAATCAGACACACATGAATCTTATAAATATATCGACCACATAAATTTATCAGCCACATATAAATCTCACAAATACATCAACCACATCAATCATCCAACCATAAGAGACAAGATATACACTGGGAAAAATCTCCAAACGCGGAGGATAACAAAACCCAACAATTCTTTGAGTATGATAAGATAGATTTGCAGAGAATGGTTTACAACACATAAGCAGATTTCCGGATAAGAGATATCACCTCAACAGTAGAAAAGAAATATCCAATACATCATGATGATTAACTATATTGAACTTGCCATATGCCTAGCATATTAATAACAGGCCAAATTATTAGTTTTAACTGAATGTTGACTAATTTGAACTGAGTCTTTTAATCTTTAAGTAAATGTATGCCCATAAAGTTAGGAGGCTAACTAGATGCATCTGGTGCTTCACAATTAGTGTCATCCATGCTTGATTTCTATTATTATCTTTTGCATGGGCCTTCTTAGTTAACTGAATGTTGATCATTTACTTTAACATGCTATCTTAAGTGACACCAATTCTTTAAAATTCAATTACATTATTTACTATTTTTACGTTGATAGACGTTTTTATTTGATATTTGGGGTGGATTACGACCTATGCTTTTTCATCTACGAACGCGGATGAGACAAGTGTACTGTCGATATTGATTCTATGGCAGTCGTTCAAAATTTAAAATAAACAATTATAAAAAAATGAATATAAAAAATAACTGGTAGCTAGCTGATGGATGGATAACTAGTAGCAATGCATGGATAACTCATAGCTTATGAATGGATAACCAACCATTCATGGCAGATAACTAGAAGAATGTGAGATAAAACGAAAAAGAATATAAAAAATAATTGATAGTTGATAAATGGATAGTAGGAAGAATGTCGATGATAACATGTAGCTAGGCATGGATAACTCACAGCTGAACCTGTTTAACTAGAAGAATACGAGGAATAATTTTTTTCTTCCAAATTGTCTTCCATTCCATAACTATCTCTTAACCATTTGATCCCTAACGACGTGATCGAGCCACAAACTATGTGGGTGTGCTAGTTTATCTTTGCATGGATCTTAGAGAGATTTCTTATTCAACTGATACATTCTTTATTTACAACTAAGGCTTTATTGAAGCCTTTATAATTCGATTTCACTTGGAGGTAAATATAGACAATTCGAATCATTTCTCTTTCTCTATGCTTTATCTTATTATCATTAATTAATTGTGGCATAGTCCATATGTGTATTTATTTATCCTTCTTATCATATCATACTTAGAAGAATTATTTCATACTAATGGTCATATATATTACCCCGGGTCATATAATCATATGCTAAAGTAATTCACTCTAGGGGTAGTTAATCCCTAAAGGAGACTTATAACACTTAGTGACCATGACTAGCAATATATCACATAGTATAACCATATGACTTGATACAATACAAGTCTCTATTCTTGATACAACACAAGACCATCTCTAGTTAAGGAGATCATCTCATGTATTGTCTATGAGGATCATTGACTTAATACAACACAGGTCTAGACTTGATACAACACAAATCCACAGTCTTGATACAACACAGAACTCCAACCTTGATACAACACAAGATCACAGTACATGCATCCCACCTCAATACATAAGGACATAGGTAGGACTTGATACAACACAATGTTCTGACTTGATACAACTTGATACAATACAAGTTTCTGACTTGATACAACACAAGTCCATGACTTCTTACAACACAAGTCTTGGAGAATGACTCATGATGCTGTATATTTAACAAGAACACCCATAAAGGCCGCCATCGACCAAAAGGTAAGAGGTTACTCTCAAGTATGATCACGAAACTTGCCTTTTGGCACAAATGTTTCCCCCTTGATAAACCATACTCGAGATATCAAACTCCATCCACCAATATCCTAGTTTTGATGTGCCATCAACATCCCAACTGAGGGCCACTCCATTATCTCTATGGGTGTTTTTCCTCAGCAAGCCTTCATCATCATTAACACCCATGACGTCGATACCCCCAAAAGACTTAGGAATTTGTACCCCCCCGCCGTAACCCGCCTGAAGACAACTATTTTATAGCTGCACATTTACTCCTCTACCTTAAGCAGTGCCACATAAACAAGTTCCTCAGCGACTATGGTCTGCTCATACCTCCATGAGCATTTCACCCATCTGCAAATTTTGTTCGTATCATCACCTCTGCCAAGACAACAATGGGGCTCCCTCCCTCTGAGATCACCAACTCCATTTAGTAATTCCCGTAGGAACATTCTGTATAGTATTGATTCATGGGGCACCTGTCTTCACGTTTGCAAACATACCCCTCACTTCATCTTGGAAAAGGTTCCCTAATTCACTCAAACTCATGGGAACCCCCCACATTATCAAATTGGTCCACAAATCACCAAAAAACTATGGGAGTCCCACCCATCATCAAATAGGTCCTCCAACATGACCAAAACTGTGGGGACCCCACCAATTATTATTTGTGTACAAATAGTTCCCAATTCCATTTACACATGGGAACCAATCATTCTTTTGGGAATAGTCCCTTGGTCGCCTTTGATCGATGACATGCAAAGTCTCTCGGTACCTCATAGTCATGTCTTTGTCGATCCTCACTCTCTCACCCATTGTGTCACTGCCAAAGCCTTCATTTGCAGCTTGTCTCACTTCGTCACACCCTCACTTGAAGTATTGTACCGTGAACCCTTTCCCTAGTCTATCATCGACCAAAGGAAGTATGAGCCCCATGCTTATCATCCAGTCTTGTGCCAGGTCAGTCAGTCCTTGGTTCCAACATGATCTTGGTTCCTTAGATAAGACCCTCATCTTGTCATGATGCTTCAACTCTCATCGACGCCAACACATCATATTTTGAGAGTTGAAGAAGTAGCAGTGGTACCTTGGGATCTCTTTCAATCAATATAAGGGATTACCTTGGACTAAGTAAGGAGAGTCATTGGTGCTCCTTAACTTAGTAGTCTCCCCTATGTTCGACAACAATTCATTTATTCACATCGGGGGGGAATCGTACATTTTGAAGGAAACAATGTTCACGTTTGAAAATGATAAGTTGAAGCAGCTCTAGTATAGTATGGTATCCATGACTTCACATTCATTCCATACTCCTACCCCTGTGGGGCTCTTCATATTCATGGTAGTTCCACTTCTTCAACACCAATTACAATAATTCCAGGTTCATGTACTCTTGCATGGTTTGAGGACACCCTCCTCCATGCCTATTGTATTTTATGAGAGACTCCTTAGTCTCTTCATTTTGTAGCCATTTTGGCACATTTTCATGAGTATGGGGATTCCCTCCTCGTTTTTATAAAAATAACACATTGGAAAACCTTCCCCTTTGACAAGTCACTCTTGTGCACACAGTTTGAAGAACACCCAAAGAAAGAGCGCAAGAAACGATGATGCATTTTTGGCTCTAAAGTACCCTCTGAATTGTTAAAAGTACAACTTCAGGAGTCATTCCCATGAGGCTTGTGTTGTATCAAGTCTAGAATCTATGTCGTATTAGGTTCATATCTTCTCCATGGAACTTATGTCGTATTAAGTTCACTAACTTATGTTGTATTAAGTTAAAGAGTTTTTGTTGTATTAAGTTAAAGAGCTTATGTTCTATTAAGCTAGGACCTTGTGTTGTATCAAGTCTTATTCGGGAGAGACGTTGGTACTGGGATCTTATGTCGTATTAAGATCATGACCTTATGTTGTATTAAGGTTGGAGACTTGTGTTGTATAAAGTTCAAACTTATGTTGTATTATGTTCATGAGTCTTGTCTTGTATCAAGACCACATGACTTATGTTGTATTAAGTCTCGAGGATATACTATGTGATGTATGGCTAGTAATGGTCATTAGGTGCTACAAGTCTCCTTTAGGGATTAACTACTCCTAGATTGATTTGCTTTAGCATATGACTATATGACCCGGGGTAATACATATGATCATAGGTTTAGAACAATTTTTATGAGTATGATATGGTATATATGATTAGTTAATTAAACACATATGGACCATGCAGAATTAATTAAAGATAAATGAGATGAACACAAAGATAGAGAGAGAATTCGAATTTCTCATGTATGCCTCCAAGCGAACTCGAATTAATAAGATATCAGTTGAGTCTTAGTTGTGATAAACAAGTTTTAGTTAATTAAGGAATCAACTCCTTAATTTATGCAAAGTGGTTGTTGAAGATGACATTGATGGTGAAGCACTAGTTACATTCAGTTCTGTTCAGTTACATTCAATTCTGTTTAGTTACATGTCGTTCCATTTAGATTCAGTTTAGTTCAATTAGTTAACAACTCAGTTAGAGGTAGTTAACACCAGTGAATTAATGGAGGGCACATATCTTCCGTGTGGGAGATGATTATGAGGTGACAACTTGGCACCAAGTCAAGGAAGGCACACTAGGTTATGTTTGAGGTGTGCACACAGTTGACAATGCCCCCTAGTCATGCAACCATTCGCTACATTCATTGTATGCATGATTTCTAGCTTGTTATTAAAGTGCTATACACTTGAAAAGACTAGTACAATGTTTTGTATGATCTCTACTCTCTTTTGCTCTATTCTCAAGCAATTTGCTATTGTGTTGTAATCATTTTCTATCGATTATCTATCATACTCTAAGATTGTTTCTGGGTTTTTCATCCTCCGGATTTGGAGGGTTTTCCTAGGCTACATCATGTGTCTAATGGATTGAAGATTGCGTGTATGAATTGTTTACGAGATATATCTGCACTCCAATTGTGTATTAAAGTTTTAAAGTTGAAGAATATTTCTTTATTGCTCAAACACTAAGAACCTCATACATCAGGGGGAATCTGTTATCACGAACAACTTGCACACCTGCGATAATTTCGTGATTCACATGGTAAAGTATCATCAACATACAACATGCACTCAGCAGAAGACATCTTCACAAGGTCCAAAGAGCAGATTCATCCCAAAATGGCCCCAAAACAGTCAACATCAGCAACAATGCAAATTTAACTCTGTCTACTCATGCTACAACGCACGAACCCATAACAACACATCATGCTACAACACAATAAATACCTCAAGGTTAGTGCTACTGACACCCACCAATGGCGCATTGATGGCTCATGAAAGCTCAACTGACCTCTTTGAATTTGAATTTGGCCTCTCACACACTTGGTTTCCTCAAATGGCCTCTTGGTGTACTTGGGATCTCAAACCATGAATCGGTGGGTTCACACTATGATCTTGTCATTTCTTGGCCACCTCTTAGCCTATAAAAGAAAGCCATGGGCATGCTATTTGTAAGATGATTCAAGAGCAAATTTATGCTACTGGAATTGTGAATGAGCTTTCCCTTAGCTCACCTCTTCCTCCTTTTCCATGCATTTCCAAAGCTCCCTTGCCTCCTTCCCTCAAGGAGCAAGTGTTCTTCTCATAGATATTGGTTCATTAACCACACTTCAAGCATTTTGTTAGACAATATAGGCCTCCCTTAGGAAGGGTGTTTGCCTCCATTTGGATCTCACCTCTCCAAGGTGTTGTATTAGCTTAACCATTGGGCAATATACAAGTGGTTTGTCTCACATTGGTTGTTGGAGTTTGCATCTTCTCCCCCTTTGTCATTTAGTTTAAATTTAATTAATATTTTGTATGTTTTGCTTTTGTTCCCTCTAACAATCTATTGTAGGATCACTTGGGGTCATCCCACCAACCCAACAAAGGGACCCAATGTTGAGGTCTTGCAGCCTACAAAGCCTACCCCATCCCAAAGTGTGAGACACTCTTGTGCATTATTTCCCACAACAATGTATCTGCAATTTATAAAGTAGAATTAGGACTTCTATTTATAGGATAATAAAGCATTATAACTCTTTCTACCAAGCAAAAGCAATGAAGGATGAAGGCAACATTAATTATTTTAAGATTTTCTTAAAAAACAGTACATAAGATGGGGATATTTAAGTATCTTCTTGTGTTATCCGTCTTTGTAATGTTTCAACCTACATTATTGTATCTTAATTTAATTGCATATTGATGAGTTGTGCAAGCTTGCAACATTACGAGTTCTTTATAGATCTAATATATGAACACATTTTATTTCAAAAATAGTAAAATTTATAAAATTCATCTTAATCTTTATTTCACAACATAAAATTCATTTCATGAATGGCACCTCTTTTACCATAAAGGGATTTAGTGTTTTTGAAAACAATTTCATCATAAACTTATAGCCCGGATAAAATAAATAAATATATCTCCATTTTTCTTAAATGAATTATGCATCATTGTCTTTGAGAATTATGTTCCCAAAGGTTCCATGTATAGATGGATGAATCCTCATTGTAGATTGAACTTATTAGTCCATGCCTTTCAGGTAGCAGGGACTCAATGAATCGCCTTGCCGTCGTTTTCATTACTATTCATGAAAACCAAAAACATATTTCACGAAAACCAAAATATATTTCAACTATTTCTTAAGTTTTATCCCAAATTTCTTTGATAAGATGTTTACAGAATGGTTATGGACCAATAACAAAATTTGAGGCATTATTTGGCCTCATATAGAGGCCATTATCATTTTGGGACATCTCAACTTAGTTTAAAAATACGTTATATACCATAACAAAGAATTCCTGGTGTAATGCTATCTTCAATATAGCATTAGTTAGTAAACATATAATGTTAACTTGTTTGTTTATGTTAATGCATCATTTTGGCTTACTTCATGTTTGCCTATGTGTTTCCATGTGTTAATGGCATTGGAGGCTCCCTGCATGTTTGCCATGTCTTAATGGCATTGGAGGCATCTATATCTGTTGGAGCATATCTGTTAGAGCATGATTTTTCCACTGGAGATCCAATGCCTTCAAATTAGATGCTTATTGCCATGAAAACATGAAGATGCACTGCACAAAACTTTTCAGACGAATTACCTTGCAGGTGTCTGATAACAAGAGTTTCGTGTTTGGTGGTGTTCTAGGCTGCAATTTCTACAAGCATCATCAAAAGACTAGTATGTAATAGAGTAGTTATGCCATTCAATATGGTCTTTTCAACTTCTTTGTGCCTTGCTGCCGTGCAGAGCATTTCAAGCCATTATGATTTTGGCTTTAGCTTTAGCCTGTAATATATATCCCATCCTGAAACTGCAATACACAAGTCCTGTAATATATATCCTGAAATTACAAGTAGTCATTTACTAATAACAACACCAACAAAGGAAATTGTCAGCTGAAAGGATGGACCTGATCGTTGTTGGCCATGTTGAAGAGCACTTCACTGCTGTTGATGTAATTACAAGTAGTCATTTACTAATAACAACACCGACAAAGGAAATTGTCAGCTGAGAGGATGGACCTAATTGTTGTTGTCCATGTTGAGATTAACAAGAAGGAGATCAGTAAGAAACCAAAATACTAAAGTCATAATACAGAGAATTTGAAATTAGCTATTGATTTAGTAACTCAACATAGGTTACAGTCCATTGATTCATATACAGTTCTTTCAAATTCTTTCAACTTCCTACATTTGGAAATTACTTTTCATGAAGCAAATTCAGACAGAAAAAAACTATGACCATTGGACATGAGATCTTGATAGCGTAGTGTTTGCAACAACACTATTAAGTAAGCAAAAATGGTCAATTAGAAAAGAGTGTATACCCAAATCCCTTTTAAATAGGTTTATTGTTCACCTCGAGGTTTAAAGGATTGAAACTGACTACTTCCAGCCTCTAAACCACCATGCAAAAATTGAGTTTTAAAAGGACAATTAAATTCAAAACATCTAACGTCACTTTGATTTTAAAGGATTGATCTGTTGCTCCATGAGGAGCTCCAAAAATTGGTGGGTGGGCAGACCCGAGGTACTCCATTGAGTACTTGCAATTTTTCTACCAGTTTGAGGGAGTTTCTACTTTTCTTCAGCTCTCTGATTTTATAGTACTATAAGCAAATCCAAGAACTCACACACACCCACATAAGAAGAAGTTGGGAAAAGTTGGAGTTCAGTTAATATAGAGCTAGCTAATTAACATATATCAAACTTAAAAAAAAACAGTTCCTTATAAAAACTGGCATGCCACCTGCTACTAAGAGAAAACTCATAATAGGTAAGTCATAATAGATTTTGAATTGGCTCAATGACAAAGCCAAATAAAATGTGACAATCCAACGTGAAGGAGAAACTAGAATTATACATATTAGAGAATCTCTACACAGGAAATGCATTTCTTGAACCTAAATAGAGTCACCGGCTGCAATGGCTGATACAAAATGGATTGGGAATTGGAGGCTTGTAGATTCTGAGACTGATGAACAGGAGGCTCCATTTCACCTTGTAAAATTTGGCAATTATCATTGTCATGGCAATTGTTGCAATCTCCATCTCCATTTAAAGCCACTAGCTGAACTTTAATCAAATGCAGATGCTTGACCTGACCTCCTTGGATCAAGAAATATACGACATGAACCTTCCTGACTTCTCCGATTCTGGATTCCATAGCTGCAATGAAACAACACAACACAAAGGAAACACATATACATAGGTCATTAAGCTGGCTTATCAAGTTTTTGTTACAACTGATAAAGAATGCAATCTGGAGCACAAACACGACATTGCCATCACCAAAGGTAACAACAACCTCCACTAACAGCATAGCTAAACCATGCCTGTCTGCTCAACTTTTGTGCATGGCTTATACGTGGTGTGATGCTTATTGTTGCATGGTTTGAACTTTTCGATGTGATATGTCTACTGCATGGCTTCAATGTGGCGATTGCGTGCTAGTTGATTAGATAAGTGCGTTTGTTTATCAAATTTATAAATTTATCTTGACACTGTTTTATAATTTTATAATTTCTTTGTTGCATGGTTTGAACTTTTCGATGTGATCTGTCTACTGCATGGCTTCAATGTGGCGATTGCGTGCTAGTGGATTAGATAAGTGCACTTGTTTATCAAATTTATAAAGTTATCTTGACACTATTTTATAATTTTATAATTTCTTTCATTGTTGCTATGTAGAATGGAGAAAGTGTATATTAGAATGCTCTTGAATTGTTTTGTTCTAATTTTTTATATATACTGTACTATATTACCGTCTTTTATATATCTTGTGAGCATTGACGTTATGAGTTTAGTTGGATTGGATACAACAACTAATTTTTCTAATTTATTATAGATGGAGAGCAGGCCTCATTGCTGAGTTTTATTTTTGTTTTAATTTCAATTATACAAAATTACAATCTTTGAGAGAGTGTGCCATACTCATTTTACATTTATTCGAAAAAGAACTAATTTAATTTTAATGCAAGTAGTCACATGCGTTATAGCTAATATTTATCATGCTAATGTTGGTCGTGATTGCTATTAGTTTAAGGTACACTTCATCCAGGGAGAATACCAAATGATCTATTGGCTTTAATGCTTCACCAAAGGATAATATCAACTGATCTATATTGTTTTCACTTTTATTTTGGTGATTGGTTTATCGGTTTATGCTTAGCTTCTTTGTTTGCTTTGCTTCCTCATTTATAGTCTTTATATGAAGTAGATTTTTAAGTAAGTTAAATAAATGAAATTAGAAAATCCTGTGAATGTGGTATGTTTGGAAGCTCGTCCAAAAGCTCTATGGGAAGCCGGTGTTGCACCCAATACTGGAAAATGGGGAATCACCAATTCGAATCCCATTGGAATCTTATCCGTTTGAACTTTGTGTAAGAGACACCCATATGCAAAACACAATAGTTGAAGACAATAATTATTTCTAAAGCATAAAATTGGGTGAAAGGCATGTTTTTTTTTATTAGAATTGAAAAAACAACCGTTACTATTTTAAAATTTATAAAAAGTACCATAACCTTGATGCTTTCACCCTATTGTTTTATTATCAATTTATGAAATATATCAAATTTAATGCAAAATAGTTAGAGGATTCTGAAAACCATTTTCCGATGGCAGAAGTCAGGTTGGGACCCTCGGGTAGAAACAACAACAAAATATTAGAGTAGAGTAGAATGTGGGTCAAAATCAATCAAACAATGCAAGCTTTGAAGCAATTGTTACTAGTTGCCATAGTTTTTCTGAAGAGGAGTTTCAAATCCACGATCTACTCTATCTTACATGCTTGTCTATCCACAACATCTATCATACATGCATTCTTGTGTACCCACAACATGTACATAAATAATATTAGCATTAACAATGTATGCATGGAACTTGTATATACATAGAACATGCAAATGTTATAGAACACAATGTGTTCAAAAACCTTAAAGCCAAAGGCTTAAGAGTCAATTGCATAAGGCAGGGACTTGCTGCCTTTGGCAGCTCCCCTTGTTATACATTATTCTCAATAAAAATGACATCCCTATTAACATGGAAATTATAAAATCATCATTCTCAACGTGGAAATTATATAGTAATTTTTTTATAAAACCATCAATCTCACTCCTTTGTCTTACGAGTTGAAATAGGTTCATAAAGCTTTCATTTATAGATTGACAAATCAAAACCTCTTCTATATTACTCTCAATAAAAGTAACATCATTATTAAAATGTAAATTATACAGAATTTTTATTTTTATTATTATTATTTTTTTCCAGTCGAAAAAATATTGGTCTTGATATTCATATATGAATCAAAGGCCATCATAATGTGCCTCCCCAAACTGGGATTTACAATGCTATCAACTGAGCTTAGCTAAGCAAATAAAAAAGAGTTCTACATAACCATGGGATAGGCATTCTGGAGAGCTGAAGTAATCAAGTCACAAAAAACTACCACATAAACATGGGTCACTATTCCAATCGATCCTGTGAGGATCCAGATACCTGTATTATGTTGAAGACATGCCAAACAGTCTGAACCGGGAGGACAATGAGAACCTAGAGAGTTGATCCAAAGAATGCCCACCCCATATACTAAAAAGATCAGAGGGACAGAGTTTCCGTGTGCCTGAAAAGAAAAGGAGCCAAGCTCCGGCACAAACGCTCTAAAAGAGCTTAAATTCACCACTCTTATTGATAGAACCATCCAAACTTTCAGAGAAGCAGAGGATCCCAGGGGGGAAATTTAGGGCATCTTTGGATAAGCTATCTGCACTCTGATTGTGCTCCTGGTAGACATGGCGGATGTCCAACCATACAAACCCATCCATAAGAGTCCTTGTGTAATCACACCAGTGATTCAGCTCAAGTGAGGAAAGAGAATCTCTTTTATTTGCCCAATTTATAATAACTGTGGAATCACCATAAATGCGCAAGAAGGGGAGGCCCATTTTTTGTGCCACTAGTAGTAGAGTCCAGAAAGCCAGGAGCTTTGCTGTAGTATTTGCCCAGGGTCCACATCCCAACATGAAAAAGATTTTATGTGAGCTACTGATAACAATATTTACTCTAGCTCCTCCCAGAGAGGCCCCAATAGCCCCATCAAAGAATCCATAGGGGTATACCAGATCCGACCCATCTCCTATAGCTCTAATTTTTTCCTTTTTTTGCAAGTACAGGAAAGAGATTCATCAGGTATTCAACTTGAAATAATACACAGTTGATGGAAGCCTGTATATCCTAAAAAATGCACTTATTGCGTGTCTTCCAGATGCACCAACATGTAAGGATCAATAGGTATCTGCATTCTGAGTGTTCTAAATATCGCGAGCACCAAAACTTAAACAGATCATAGACAATGCCTTCCTCACAGGGGTATTCACAGTGATAGATCCCGCTGAGCTTTTTCCAAACCAAGGAAGTGAAGGGGCAATCACAAAATATATGTTTAATAGTCTCATCAGCACTGTAGCACAACACACATCTGCCAAGGCCAGTCCAACCACGTCTTACAAGGTTATCCCAAGTCAAGACTCTATTTTTAAGAGCTAGCCAGAAAAAAAAACATTTTATCTTAAGGGGAAATATGCCATGCCAAATCTTTACCAAATACATATCCTTGGGAGGATCCATCAACGAACTAGTAATCAAATCATATACCTATGCCGCTGTGACCGTGCCATCCTTCTTATTATGTGACCAAAGAAGTTTATCTGGTGCATGCTTAAGTCTGATACCACCAGACTCTAGACCAGAGATATACTCATTGGCCATATACCAGTACCATTAAGTACTAACCATAGGCTTTTCAGGCGTAATGAAATACTGAATTGGTCCATATTTTTAATACCCCACCCTCCAAGTTCAATTGGTCTGGAGAGCAACTGCCAGTCCACAAGATGATAGTGCTTGCAGGCGCCCAAGGAACCCCATAGAAAGTCAAAGATTAGCTTTCTTAACTTATTAAGTATGGACTTGGGAATTGGAGCAAGGGAAAACCAATATACCGCAGACTGGTAAGAATTGCATGAATGAGAACTAGTCTCCCCCCTAGGGAGAGAAGTTTGTGAGCCCAGTGCAGGATCCTTCTTTCAAAATTCTTGATCAGCCACCACTAGTCTTTTACCTTATATCCCAGTGGCTTAATATAATATCTCAGGTACTTGAAACCATGTAGGATGGGCTTCATTTTATAAGGTAAAAAAATCTATATACTTCTTTGCACCCCCAGCTCCAGATCGCTAAACAGGAACCCATATTTTTCAAGACTGATGCACATACCTGAAGCCGCACAGAAGGTTTCCAAGATGACATCAAAAGCCATCCATTCATCAACAATAACCATACCAAACAGTATTACATCATCAAAAAAGAGACGATGAGTAAGGGCCATATTTGCCGAGATCTTAATTCCTCGAATCCTTCCCTTAGCCTTTGCATCTTTAAGCAGTAAACTGAGCCCTTCAATTACCAAGATGAACAAAAGAGGGCATAGGGGACATCCCTGCCTGATCCCCCTGGAGGCAGTGAAGAAACGTGAAGGAGTACCATTGATCAATATGGCGAAATTGATGGATGTGAGACAACCCATGATCCAATTGACTCCAATCAATGGAATACCAATCTGAAGCAAAATGAGACGGAGATAAGACCAGTTTACCTTGTCAAAGGCTTTAACCAAGTCCAATTTTAAGACCAGAGCTTTGCTATTTTTTGTCTTCAATGAATGTAGTGCTTCCTGAGTGATACCAATGGGCTCAACAATCTGTCAGTTTCTAAGGAAGCCAAATTGCTCTGGGGAGATATACTTATCCAAAAAGGGCTTAAGCCGAAGAGCAGCAATTTTAGAAATTAGTTTATAAACCAGGTTGCAGAGAGATATAGGCCTAAAGTCAGCAAAGGTGAGGGGCTTCTCCTTCTTAGGAATCAGAGTGATAAAGTTGGAGTTAAGTGAAGCTTCAACCCTACCCATAACCCTAGAGGATTCCACAACAACCAATAATTCACTACCTAGTAAGTCAAGAAAATGGAGAAAGAATTCAACAGGCCAGCCATTAGGGCTTGGGATTCTATCCTTTTTAAAGGACTTCAGGGCCCCCTCAATCTCCTCTAATGAGATGTTAAAAGTAAAGGTAACATATTCACCCTCAGTAACAAAGGAAGGAAAAAGTTGGATAACCCTAAGCTGGTCACCAATATTAGTATGATTGTCATCTTTGAAGATCTCCGAGAAGTGCCTGATACCCAAATCCATCAAACGTTTTTTTATCTTCTACCCAGTTATCATCTTCATCCGTTAGAGCCCATATGGAGTTATGGTTCCTACGAGCCGAGGCAATGGAATGGAAATACTTAGTATTGGCATCCCCCAGCTCTGCCCACTTAGTTCTGCTCTTGAGTTTCCAGGTCAGCGTTTCATGAGAAAGCATCTTAAATTTTCTATCTCTTAGTGCTCGGAGGGAAGCATCATCTTCTAAGGACATAATACCCGAGGGGTAAGATGATAGCAAAGCTGATATATCCTCAACCACTTGCATATATTCCTTTTTCAATTGGAGTGCCCTATCTCGGGTCCAAGCTTTAACTTTCTTTTTTAGGAACCTAAGCTTGAGAGCCAAACTACTCATGTCATCCACAGAAGGTCCACTGTCTAGGAGCTCCAACATTCCTTAACAAAGTCACCAAAATCACAATCAACCAGCCAGGCCCTATTGAATTTAAAGGGGTAGATGTTGACCGGGGTATCCACACCCCATTCCAAACAGATCGGATAATGATCCGACACATACGAAGGTGCAGACCACACTCGATGTCGGTGAAGGCAAGGTATAACTGAGGAGGCTAACAAGAACTTGTCTAGCCTCTTACTACTACCATTCACACCAACCCTCCCATTTCTCCACGTGGGCCCTGCAAATGAGGGATCCAAGTCAACTAGATAATTGTTTTCAATAAGCTGGGTGAAGAAATGTGCAAGGGGATCAAGATGGGCATTAACCCCCCATATTTCATCAGCCCCAATAGTAAAGTTGAGGTCCCCAGCCAAGATAAGGTTACCGCAGCAAGCCCCCTGCCTCGACTCTATTCCATAAAATATCATGGTCTCTATAGGGGCCATAACAATTGAAGACTGAAAAGGAGACGGAAGAGTTCCTAAAATGAGCTTTTACCAGTATCACTACCAGAGTTTCAAAGGATTTAGAATGAACAGAGCGAGGGTTCCACCCCGTCAGCAAGCCACTAGACAGACCCTCAGCACTCGTGGCACGAAACTCCCAGCCAGGAAGAAGTTTGGGAAAATCCAGAAGTGCTGGATAATGGCTACACATAGTTTCTTGGAGCAAAATCATATCAGGAGACAGAGAGCGAAAGAGTGTAACAAGGGTTCTTTGCTTGGCTAAACCCCCAAAACCACAGACATTGAGGGATATAATCTGCATTAAATACCCGACAGAGAGGGTGACAACGCTCTAAGTGCCCTAGGTTGGGGTGCAGCGTGGCCTATCACAAGATTCTTAATCCTGATAGATAAGGGGATAGCAGGTGGGGATTCCGAGTAAGGCCTAGAAGCTACCCGAGGTTTCTTCTTTGGTTTCCTGACAGTAACATTTTTGAACCTGATGGAGTCCAGGGGTAAATTCGATGGAGAGCTTGGAGTAGAAGCACTAAAAATAAAGAGATCCTTCATAAGCGAGGGATCAGAGAAAGCAGGGGCCGAGCAAGGGTTAGCTGCAGTGGACGGAGAGGGGGTAAGGTT